>JAKSZP010016151.1:0-87088 GCA_022478985.1 Massospora cicadina | reverse complement strand
CTAATCTTCTTTCAATACTGACGATGGGTTCCCTTGCATTTTCTGTACACCGTGAACCACCACTCTGGGAACCAAAGAGTTATAGATACTCTCCTGACACCAATTATGAGCATATGAAGGACTGGAGCCGCTTCAATGATGTGGGGATGCCCATCTCATATGGTCAAACCCTTATTACAAATCCAAGGTGGAAGAACAGCAGATGAGGACTGAGCTCAAGCAGTTACTCGATGCAGGGTTACTAGTTCCTTCACAAAGCCCTTGTTCTTCCCCCCTTTTGCTAATTAAAAAAAAGAATGGAGATCATTGGGAAGTCATGGACTACCACAATTTAATAAACACACAAAAAAGGATAGCTATTCTATCTCCTGCATTGATGACGCCCTGGCACAACCTCCAGATATAGCTTCTTCTCCACGATGGACTTTGCTAGCAGCTATTGACAAATGGACCTTTTTACCCAAGACCAGGAGAAATGTGCTCTTATTTGAAGTGAGGGTCTCTTCAAACTTACCCAATTACCTCAAGTGTTGTGCAACACACCTGCAACTTTCCAGAGCACCATGGATCACATCTTGTAGGATTTAAAACTAAGTTGTATCATTGTCTATCTTGATGTCATCATGGTGTTCTCTAAAACCTTCACTGAACCTCTTACTCATCTAAAAGATATTTCAATGCTTACATGTGTCAATATTAAGTTAAAACCCTCCAAGTGCACCTTCTTTCAGAAGAAATTGGATTTTCTGGGACATGCTATCTCTCAGGAAGGAATCCAGCTTATACAGGTAAGGTTGAACCGATCTTAAAAATGCCTCCCCCTAAATAACTATGGGTTATTTAGGTATTTTTAGTGATTATGGGGTATTACCACCAATTCATAGCCAAGTTTGCCCAGCTCAGAGAGCCCCTTGTTCTTCTATTGACAAAAAATAATTCAAGTTTTACCTTATGGTAAAAACTTAAGTGCATGATATATGCCTTATAGCTGAAAATTGTTAGAAATTTTCTTAACATTTTTTCTACTGTTATGATAGGATACTATCATTGTGTTTTGTCATCTATTTTTCAAAAGAGTATTACCTGAGATAGTTATATTACTTTAGTAATGGTTGTATTGGCTTATGAAAACTGTTATGAAAGCAGGCAAGTAGCTGGTAGATAGATTAGATTAAACTAGGTAGCGTTTTAGTTGTGGTGGTTTAAGAAATCATCTTATATATAAATCATTAAAGATGCATGTTTATTTCAACACCTACTCTTAGACTAATTACCAGTATCAGATAAACTTGACACAAATATACAATGATATATATATATATTTAGTTAACTCATTATTTCAATGTTTCAGGTATAAGTTTGGCAGTTTTTACTTATTTAGTTTTTATCATTTGGTTGATTTTATCAGTAAATTATATGATAATCTTTCGGATATCTATCTAAAATACCTCATTTTATTTACTTGGTTGATTTGATTAGTCATTCTATAGTAAATTTAATTTTCACCATCTACAATATTTCATTTAAGATTTAATTTTTTTAATTGGTCACTCTATGCTTTTTTTTACTGATTGCCATTTACAATAGTTCGTTTTAAATCTAGTTGATTTAATTGACCACTCTATGCTAATTTACTGATTACCACCTACATATAATATTTTAAATCTGGTTGATTATATTTTTACTCTATGCTAAATTTACTAACTGCCATCTACAATAATTCATTTTAAATCTTTATAATTTTATTGGTCACTCTATGCTAATTTTACTGATCGCCACCTATAATAACTCATTTTTAAATTGGTTGATTTTATTGGTCAACCTATGCAAAAACAATCCACACCCATTGTAAACTAAGCTTGTCATTCTATGATCTCATACTTTACCATACCCTCCAGACATAGGACATATATCCTGTCAAAATACCTCTTTTCATTGGGGTGCTGAACAAAAGGCAACTTTTGAGATGCTGAAGAAACTTCTGCAACAACTTCTTATCCTGAGACATCCATATTATGATAAATCTTTCATCTTGTCTACTGACGCCTCAGACTACGCCGTTAGGGACATCTTTGCTTGATTGGATGAAAATGGTGTATATCATCCTGTATCCTACTTCAGCAGGACGCTGTCAAAGGCTTAACGAAACCAAAGGGCCACAGAGAAGGAGTGCTTTACCATTTTGCTAGCTGTGAAACGCTACCGCCATCTCCTGTATGGAACTACCTTCACTGTGGTTACAGATCACGCTTCTCTAAAATTTTTACAGAACAAGAAGGATCCTACTGGCTGGTTAGCACTCTGATCTCTATAGCTCCAGCATTATGACATGAATATTGAACACCGCGCTGGAACCTGTCACATGAATGTTGATGGGTTGACTCAGCTACCAGTCCTTCACTTAGGTAACTGCAAGGTGGAGAGGTTATATGACCTCTTAATGACCCCACTGACTGGGAGGATGAGGATGCGCCTGTCCAAAAATGCTAGCCTGGCTCTTACAACACCAAAATGGAGAGCGGGAAGTTGTATAAGCAGGTGGGGGCAAAGTGGTTGCCGTATCTTCGGCCCTCAATACATGTACCTGCTATCCTAGAAGCTCACACTACCCTAGGTCATGGAGGGGCAAAGTAAACTTATGATTGGATTAAGGATTGTACTATTGGAAAGAGATTAAGTGAACCATTGTTGAAGTCTTGGAAGCCTGCCACACATGTAAGAAGCATTCTAGTTTTTAGAAGACTAGATACCAATATCAACCAACTACCCCCAACAACCTTTCCATACCATCATCCTAGACATAGTTGGTCCTCTCCCGCAGACTACTAGTGGGAACAAATATATTCTAGAAGGCTTTGACCAATTTATTAAGTGGATTGAAGCCATGGCTCTCCCTGCGTAAACGTTCAAGGCCACTGTAACATGTTTACAATAAAACATCTTTACTCATCATGGCTGTCCCCAAGTACTACTTTGTGACAATGTCAATAACTTCACCTCCAGAGTATTCAAAATCCTGGCTACCTCTATGGGAGCCCAACAACTCTTCTTGGATCCATATAATCCCACTACCTATGGACGTGGAGAGAGCTAATGGAACATTGGCCACCATCCTGAGAAAATGGTCTCCCTAATCTACTTCCCTGGGATCAATTGCTACCCAGTGCTCATATGGCATAAAGATTAGTCATCAATGGTTCCTGAATATATCCCCATTATGGGTTTTGTATGGGTGGGAAACAGGGATACCTTCCCTTTTAGATAAAGATGTTTTCTCCTCTAGAGTTGAGGAACCTGAGAAAGCCATGAAAGTATTGGATTAGCATACTATCCAGCTCTAATATGAAGCTATGACCAATCTAACTAAAACTGTGACTAAAAAAGGGCAGGCTGCCATTGAGCTCCTGACCCCCTACCTTCCTTCCAAATGTCTGACATGGTTCTATATTACCATAACTGTATCACTCTTAGAAGTTGTAAGCTTGGGTCAATCTGGGAAGGCTCTTTTGTCATCACTTACAAGAAAGGTGCTGAGTAATCTATTAAATTCTTCGCTACAGGGAATACCATCAATTGGGTACATGACCACTTTCTATGGCCCTATTCTCCCCCAATATCTTTGAGGGGGGTGATGTCAGACAATTACCCTCTCAGCTTTGAGAGGAGAATGTTTTGGGTAAAGAAAAGAATGAAATTATTAAATATGAACTTGCCTAACTATTGGCAAAATAATTTAACTTAGATAACCAGTTTACACATCACCTTCCATTGACCAGGGAAGATTGGCTGCTCTCGTTACTCCTAACCTTTGGTGGTAACCCTACCTGAGTTGGAGTGTTTCCCAAGCTCTAGGACTAATTCTGTATTTTTTTTCTATAATAAACGCCCCCTTTTATAGGTTTGAGGGGGGTTACAAAGGGTGAAAACATCTTACTCTCCAATAATGAGCCAAAGAAGATGGGGATCAGCTGCAATGAGCTTAAATCTGATGTAATAATTGGGTACAATATATAAAAACTTTCCACCATGGTTTTATCCTACCTAAAATAGACCAATCACATTATATTAATACTATACAATGAAAAATGACTTTCTCAAGCGCATATTGGCCAGATCGTTAAACTGTTTAAGCTGTGCCACACATCTTATATTGAATTTAAAAGTTACCCCACTATTAGCCTTTGATGACTCTAAATACTAGGGGAAGGCTTTGTAATAAGGTAACATTTATCATATTCAAACCTCAACTTGGAAAGGAAATTATAATATTATCCATAGTTTTACATATTGCAAATCTGCCAATTTAATTGATAAAGCTAAATAAAAACAGGGGGTGGAAGGCGAGTTGGTATCCCCAAACCTTTCTCTCATAAATCTCACTTTTATGATTTAAAAGTGATTAGTACAAATACAGAGAGAAAATTCGCCTGCCTGTGGAGTACTGCACCTATAGAGCAGTACACTAAGGCCATAACACTTAGTTTAAGTAGGCCTTTCCGCCCATCTGTGTGAAGCACAAAGAAATGGACAGCTGCTTTCACCAAATATGACCTTAAGTATGAAGTATGCCAAGATGGACGCACCATCTGGACAACTTCCTACTGACAAAGGCCCCAATAACAAATTGGCAACATGAACAACCAAAAAATGATTGAACTTGACCAAAAATCACAAAAATACAGTGACAAGTGTGGTAAACGCAATCAACTCCCCAAGATTGGTTCTCGCTGAGAAATCAGATGATCAATGCTGACCTTGGGGAGCACAAAGCAACGCTGAGAACAGTGGCATTGGTGATATTTCCCACTGAACCTCAAATAGGTGAGGGGATTGGGGCCTCGCAGGGGGGGAACTTTTTTAAAAAAAAACCAAAAAAAACCCCTGACGAAGTTTTGGTCAGATAAGATACTGAATCTGATTCAACCATCAGAAGCCAAGGGCCCAGTTTATCTGGGCAACAACAAAAAATGTTTCAAATGATATGGAGAAATATTTGATGTTGCTCAAAACAATCACCCAAAAAGAATGTCAGAGACCAGTCCTGACAATGACCAGTCAGGAGGGAGAATGGTCCCTGATCAAGATCAAACAAGCAAACAGAGCAAACTTTTAGGCATAATCCCCAATGATCCATTGGGCGCAATCCCTTACAAATCCAAGTTGATAGTGGGGGCAGAATCAGCCCAGAATCGATTGACAAATCAGAGTAAACTGTAGGCATAATCCCCGATGAACCATCAGGTGCAATCCCTGACAAATTAAGTTGACAGCAGGGGCAAAATCAGACTAGAACCAATTGGAAAATCAGAGAAAACTGTTGAGGATGATCCCCGTTGGGGATGAAGGAGTATTAGGCACTGAATCCAAAGGATTGGACACCTGCAAAGGTTTTAAAAAAATTAAATTATTACCAGAAGGGGAAGAAACCCCGACAGTGGTCAAGGTGATGACCAGAGCCCCAGTGATGCACACCCCCATCCAGAAGGACATTTTAGCCCGCCGCGGAGTGTCTTCACGTAAAATTAAGCAATGGGAGACCCTACAGTTCCCGTATTCAATGACAACACAATGAATCTCCAAAAACATTATACCAGACATTGCAGCCATTTGTCATGAACACAAGTTTTCCGCTAGGGCAGTCAAATGATGGCTTGACACCCAAATATTGCTAGTGATGGCAATGATCTTCAAGGTGTCATGGATCCAAACTGAATATTCCCTTGATTGGATGAAACCCCCTTAGAGCATAAAGTGATTAAAGCTGCAGTTCAAGAAAATTTAAGCCAGCAGACGCAAAAGCTTGGATGGAAGCTGGTATTGACCTCTTAACGTGATGGAATACAATAAGGCCAGAATATCAGCGAGATTCGCCCAAGCTGTTGGGAGCTTAGGACTCACCCCAAAGGAATTATCTGACTATGCAAAATGTTTCCTGAACACTTTGACTGCCCTCAAATGGGCCTGAAATACCATTCCAGTTGACACCGCGCTTGAATGGTATAACACCACTTTCTCCCCAGAGGAGGCATTGCCATGGATTGCGGCCAGGTTCAAGGCCACCAAGGCCCTACACTGGTCATACACTCAAATCCTGCTGGCCACCGCATCCAACCTAATGAAGGCGGGCTGGATAAAGGAGAAGGCGGTGGAGTGGGGACCCTTCCAGGATTGGTCACTGGAAGAGTCCATTAACTGGTCCACTAACAGATTCACCCTGCTGTAAATGAAGTACTGGTTCTGTGCAGGAGCCTGTATTGACCAAGTTCATGAATGGCAGATCTGGGAGTCATGAACCCCATCCATGAAACCCTCTGAGGCCAACTGTTCCCCATCAAGAAATGGAAACTCGGTACAATGCCACCACACTATCTGAAGCTGCAGACTGGGATGCAGCAGGGTTCACCCCAGAGTCAGCCCAACTGTGGATGGAGCACGAGATTTCACCACAGGTGGCATTAGCGATGAAAGGAGTCATGACCCCAGACCTGGGCTGAGAATGGCTCAAAGTAGGGATCCAAATTGAGACCATCTGGGATTGTAAGCAATCCTTCCCAGAACTGATGGTAGCTGCCCCATATGCTGCAAAAGGTTTTGCCCCCTCTGAAGCAATTCAGTGGTGCAAGGCAGTAGTTCTGGCTGCCATGGCATGAATATTCACAGATGGCAGGTGGAAAAGCGTTAAAGTTAGTGACTGGTTCCAGCATAGTTTGATTACACTGGAGGCCCTTCAGAAATACCTGCACCAAAGGTGTGGTCTGGAATTCACCCTCGAATGATACTGACTGGGATTTACGCTGAAGGATGTCCTTGAGTGGCAAAGCCTTGAAATCAGAGCGCAAATGGCTAGGAGCATTAATCGCTGCAATATCAGCATACACCAGATAGAAGTGTTCCTCAATTGGAGATTTAGCCTCAATGAGTCAGTGAGCTGGATAATGAAGGGGAAAACTCCCGTTGAAGTACCAAAGCCTTGCACAAATTGAAGTTGTACGGAGCCACAGCAGCCCATACTGATGATAACACCTGGAATGGGGCTGGAAGCCATATCAAATACATTCACCAACTAGTCAAAGGAGGCTTCACAGATCACCAAGTACCTAAGTCATATCTAAAGGATGCAATCTGAATCCACCTGCAGCTGATGGATGAGGAGGAGTGGTCCAACCTGATAATGGTGATCTATCAGGAGCTCGATGAGGTGCTAGCAGGAGGGGACTTTGATCACCACTGGGTGCCCAAATGTGGCTATATAGATATCAGGATCCCAGGAGAATTGGACTGTAAAAAGCTCCTCGAGATTGGAATCAATTATAAGGGAGTCTATCTGCAAATGGAACTGACTAGATACGCTAGCCAAACTGCGCAGTGGGTGACATTCCAAAACCTCCCAACTGATCAGGAGAGGGAATGGGTGCATGAAGCGATATAGACTGGACTATTGTACTATGGGGAAGTATGAGAATTCCAGCAAGCTGGTGGTGATTACATCGCAAAGTGCCTTCACCCCCAAAAGGTCAAAGCACTATATGAACTGGCCCTGTGAATGAAGCTGAATAAAATTGCCTTACCTCAATTCAAATACCTGCCTGGCCTAAGAAGAGTCGTGTACATAGAGCAGGAAGATGCAAAGCAAGTAAACTGGTTCTGTTACCAGACCGGCCATATAATGGACTAATGCTACCATCATAAAGGAAAGACCCCTTGAGAGTACAAATATGACCCCATCGGAGGGATCACAAAGGTTGTGGCCAAAACATTCCTACAACCAAAATTTAAAGAATGGATCCCATGGAACTTAACGGAGGTCACGGACATGAAACTCCAACAGCAAGAGTTGGACCTCACCCTTAGGGAAGCATGGGAATGAGAAGCGGCTAAGTGACCTGAAGTGGATGATGAGCCCTTCATCTACCCAAACCCCAAATCATACAGAATGGATGAAGGAACAAGCCCTTAACTGACGGCTCCATGTCCATCCCAAGTGTAATGGACAATCTGTGATGAAGAAAGATGGCAGAAGTCGAACCCAAAAAAAATCCCCCAAAAAGAGATGGGCAGCACAAGATGTCAATAATTGAAAATTAAGCCCAACAAGTTGAAAGCAAATTTGATTTCAATTCAGAAATCATCAGCAAACAAACCCAGGAGACTAGCAACCAAACAACCAAATTGATGTGATCAGCAAAATCGGCTGATTGGGATCCGACCAAAAAGACCAGACCCACCAAAAAATCAAATGAAGGGGTGGGAACCCAACTTATGGAGGAGGGGGAATCCACCACTCTGCTAGTAGGGATTATGGAGCACCCAGAGCTGGTAATTAAACTGTCCCCGTTGTCCATCATTAGGGAGATGGGGATGGCGACTGAATTTCCAGTGCACAGAATGCCTGGTAAGACAATCCCAGTTCCATCAAACTGACCCCAAAGTTCGACTAATACCCCCACCCACCCTCAGCGTCGCCGACCACAACAAGCAAACCTCCATCTGCGACTCAATTCACAACCCCAAAAATATTAATCCTCATACCCATGGGTCAGGAAGCTGGAAATGAGGATTGTGACCACAAATGCTCAGGGGATGGCAAGCATACAAACAAGAAGGTGGAAGTTATTCATTTTAAAACAAACAATAATATAGACATAATTTTAATATTAGAAACACAAGCAGGTTGCCAAAAAAATGGTGCTGAGCTCAATCCATGATACAAAGAATCACCCGTGGTCCCACCAAATAGGCTATCAGGCGCTCTGAATGGATCATGTGGTGATATTCGTATTGAACAAGAACATAGACCTGGAATTCAGGGAGGAAAATCACACAAGAAGGATCCTGATAGCGACCACTATGCATAAGGAATCTGGCAAGAGCCTTTGAGTGGTGGCAGTCTACACTCCGCCAAAGCCCTGCAAAAACTGAATATTTTGGGACTTTTTATCAGAAGTACCAGCTGAAGCAATGACAGTTATAGCAGGAGACCTAAACTGTTGGACAAATGCAAATTGGGATATGTTCCTAACAAGTGGAAGTCCCAACCTGAAGGCTGATGAGATGCTAGAATACCTAGTCAAATTGGGGATGTGCCTCACAATTGATGAGGAGGACAATGGCTCGGCCAGCCTAACACAAAGGACATATGACTCCACTGGAAACCCACAGGCTGGTTCACGCCTGGACTATATACTGGTGTTGTCCGACCTCAGGCCGCTGACTCCAGCAGCAAAGTCAATATAAATGCTGAAAGTGACTACATGATCATCTGTGTGGTTATAGACCTGGAAGAACCCCAGAGAAACCACAAATGGCAACTGGCACCAGCCATGCTGAGGGATGGGAAGTGGCGCCTAACAATTGAAGCCAGACTGGATTGACTGGTTACATATCTGGATTGTCATTGGAGATAGACCCTCTGGAATGATGGATCAGGATCAAAGAGATGATGAAGCATGATAGCATGAAGTTTGAAAAAGTGATAACCTACAAGCAAAATGCCGCCACAAAACAGCTGAAAACCTCACTGGAGAGGTTGAAGCTCAATAGGTGGGCAGCAAAGGATGGTGGATTGAGTACCAAACAATGCACAAAAGGTATTGAGCATTAATGGTGAAACAGGATTTGGATAGATGGACCAACTCTACCTACTGATATCAGAGCTTAGTGAGGACAATGACCAAAGAGGGCCTTGCGCACCTCAAGGAAATCCAAACCAAGGCTAGAATACAGGAAGTAGAGATGGCGGAAGGGGAAGTATCAAATGACCTAGAAATGATCAAGCGTGAGATCAAACGCTTCTATGGCAAACTATTCCACCAACGAGTAATGAGAGAATTGGTGACAGATGCCCTAATTGACCTGGCCAAGCCGGCTCTCAGGGGCTGTACGCTTGAAGATGTCACTAACCTGTCTGCCAAAATTTTAATCGATGAAGTTAAGCAGGTGCTAAAAGAGTCGCCAAGAATGAAGGCACCAGGAACTGACAACATGTGTGCAGAGGTGTACAGTGCATTCCATGACTGCAACATGCCAGAACTAAAATCCATATTTATCCACTGTTTGAAAAAACAGACAGCAAATCCCAGGAGTTCAGGAGACCCAAATTGTACTCTTGTACAAAAAGGGACTCCAACGCCAACTATAGAACTGGTACCCAATTGCACTATCCAATGCCAATTATAAGCTATTGATGTGCATATTATTGAATTGTCTGATGGCCAATGGCACTGCACATGCTCCATAAGGCCCAAAACGGGTTCATCAAGAGCCAGAGTATTTAGACAGCATTGGTGCAGACCAAAATTTACTCCAAGGTGTTTGGGGAACTGAGCAGGGATATATCATGTTCCTTGACATGGAAAAGGCCTAAGATTGAGTAGGGTGGTCATTCCTACACAAGGCGTTAAAAGCAGTCGGTATCCTTAAAAACCTTTAAACATGGATAACAACACTGTACTTGGGCCTGATAACTAAGGTGATTATTGCAGATGGCGTAATTAACAACATGTCAGTTGGGCAGGGTCTCTGACAAGGCAATACTATGTCACTAATTTTATTCAATTTTGCAGCTAACATCTTATTGGTGGTGGCGGACGTGAGACTCTGGGGCCTAGTCCACCCTAACCAAATGTGCTAAAAATGTTGGCCTTTGCTGATGATATGGTGGTGGGTATTAGTTCTCCAACTGACCTATAGGGTGCAGAGGAGCTACTGGACCTATACCAGTAGCATTGAATGTGAAGATATACTTGGCAAAAACCTCTGTAATGAGGATCAGCATCCCAAACTTCAGCCCACCAACTGACACAACACCGATCACAAACTCCCAGATGATTTAATACCTTGGGATATTTTTTAACAATAAGGGGCCAGCAGTACTGGAAATGGAGCAAGAGGTATTATTGAGTCTATTGGTCCAAATGGCATGCTGAAAAAATGCCAGATTATGCCTCAAGGAGAAAGTGTTGGCAATCAATGCATTCATCTTCTTGGAATTGTGGTATGTTGCCCATATGCTGCAAATGAGCCCAACCCTAGAGAAAGAAATTAGGACAATGCTCTGGACCTTCCTATGGTTCAAGGCAAAAGTGGCAGTGATAGCGCTAGAAACTCTGTCCAAACTGAAGTCCAAAGGAGACATGGGCCTTCTGGATTTTAAATTTCATGCTCAGCAGATATGGGTAAAGTCATTCCTTAAACTGATGCAAATGCACATGCATTGTCTGACCCTAGCTTGGAGCATGAACTGGGCTAGATCTCAGGGCCTTAAGGAGCTGGTCTCACCCAGATCACTATACAAATGGATGGTGAGCTACCCACAAATATCCTCCCAAAAAAGCACCTCACATTATTGGTGACTATGCAATTGGGCAGTGTGCCTGGGTGGCTGGTCTTTCAAACTAATATATCTGGATGCTGACCAAATCCACAGGGATATCAAGGCCCATAATTCTGCAATAGTTTCTGAAACAAATTGGGAAGAATGAAAGTGAATTGTCCACTAATATGCTGCCAAGGCAATCAAAATCAACTACAAATTGATCCAGATTGAATACAGGGATCTGCTACCAAAACCCAGGTGCAACCCACCCACTCAACCACAAATCTTGAATGACTGGGCAACTGAAGGCCATGACACCAACTACCAAATAAAAGACTTGATCTCAGGCCTGAACTCCTGACCTGGTAACAGCCAAGCAACAGTCAGTAACATGACAGATCCTCCACCATGCATTTAAATCTGGTAAACTCAGCAGACTGGATTACCCACACAAGGAGTGCCCTGTATATGCCAAACTGGAAGCAGATATTGCTCACCAATATTATAAATGCACCATGTTCAAAAAATATTGGTCTATGATACGCTACATCCTATCAGGTGAACAATTGCTTATAGAAATACATCCATCACAGGACCTTTTTTTGTGAAAACCCTGAAATCATCCCCAATCCATTTGCAAGCCTTTATCTACTATTATTGTGTATGGGTGATATACTAGGCTCTTGTTGCCAAGAGTTTGGCCAATAAGCACCCCTATCACAAAGGTTTGGTGTTGAAGACCATTTGGATTATCTCTGATCAGCTCTGATAGATCACAAAATTCTCAAGCCTAATCCTCAGATGTTACAAAGCCACATGTTTGGCTTTTCCTACTGGGTTGCTTGTTATACATGGCAAAGCAATAAATTGATAAAGGATCAAATGGCCTATAAGCCTACTGATGCTAGAACTGTAGATAGCAATGGTGATCACCAATCAGCAATGGTCAGGGGTGCTAGGTCCCTAGAGGCCCTAATTCCCAGTCCTTTACCCTCGCCTGAATCATCTTTGTTCTGCCCTCCCCTCTTTCCTTTTAATTTTTTAAATAAATTATGGAGTTTTTTTAAAAAAGAAGGTGAGTTGGTAGGGCATATGGCTACCAACCTGAAGGTTGCAGGTTTGATTCCCACCCTTTGCATATCAATTGGGGTGCCTGCCAAAGGAAGCTATTGGCATTTAGAAGATCTAATAACAAAAACCTTACCCATGACAACCTGAAAAATCCAAGTCCAATCCAGAGGTGGAAAAACTTTCTACAATGGAGTTGACCCTGCTTGGGTTTCATGATACTTTCTCTATTTTGGTAATATCTGTCCCTTGGCCGGCTTGCCTCAAATAAATAAAAATTAAATAAAAACAAATTATACCTGAAATCCTGCTAAATATTGGCACCTGCAAGCATTAGTTAGCAGGATTCTACAATGGTCATTGGTTAATATGGAATAGTAGAGGTAGAAATGATAAGGTAACCTGCAGTATTTTGATGTCCTTAGCAAAATAAAATTAATATCGCTCATAATGTTATCTATAATATACATCAGCTTATTGATACTTATATTGACAAATATTTTTTGGGTAACAAAATTTCACTTCAATATATCCAAAATTGATTAACTACTAGTACAGCTCATTTCAAGAAAAATATTGATTACTTATAATTATATATTCTATCAAGGTTTTATTTATTTACTTTATTAAATTTATCCTTGTTAATACAAATCATATATGCTATGGGTTTCTTAAAACAATCGATATTGGCCAATCAAACGGTTGTGAAGATTATACTCTACCTACATTACTTCCATATAGCTTTGACTGACAGCAGATATAACGTCACAGCATACTTTTAAATCAGTTTAGCTCGTGTCCTTGAGTTTATTCCACTTGCATTATAGTGGCGTTCTTTTTGCCGCGGGTAATAGCCGTTTTATGTTTTTATTAAACTAAGGCTTTTTCTTAACAGGAGCTAGCTTCAAATTTATGCTTATACAAATGTGGCCATTTTAGTTACCTTATTATATAAACTTTTCTTATAGCTATGAGTTAGCTGAAAGTTTTTGCTATTTGTTTACTTAACATGCTTTTTCATAAGGGCTGTCTTTCCTTTAAACTACATAGCTTATTTTTATTGTTTTATTGTTTGCTCAGTTTTACTTTTTTGAATTTTTGTTTCTCTGATGCGGAATTCAAATCAAGGTTTACTTTATTAGTTCATAGTTTTTTTAAACAATATTAGATCGAGCGATAAGAATATTTCTTCCATTTTTTATTTTATTTTATTTTATAGTCTGTGTACGATTCACTTTAACGAAAAGCTTCGTAGGTATTAAATCTTAGCTTCAATATGTCTTTAAAGGATATAGGAATATTACATTCCTATTGCTTTGATTATTTAGTCGAACGGCAATTTTGCATAGTTAAGAATGAAAATTAGAGCTATTAATATAATATTAGTCTTCAGTTGCGCATGTTTAATTTATATTGCATTTGACATTAAAATCATCCTGTGAAGGTTTTGCTGCTACGTGTTCATCTAGTTTATTTTGTGATTCATATTTTATTCATTTATGAAGTGTACAACTTTTTGGACAGGTTTTTTTGCTTTACAATTTTTCTTTATTAAAACAACTTTGATATTCAAATATATATGAAGATTTTTTATTACACTAGATAATATTTTTCAGCCAGTGCTCATTCATGTATTTAGTGGGGATATGAAAGTCCCGGAGATTATTAAACAAGAACTTCGACTCCTTGTTTGGAAGGGGACTATTAGCACGCGAGTTCGATTTGAAACAAAAGATAAAGCGAATTTGCCGTCTTGCCCGCCCCACGTATCTTTTGATGACTTTTATGTAAGATCCAAACCAAAATTAGCTAATTTACCCTAGGGCATAGTATCTCGCTGCGGATATTTTTCCTTTTATGTTAAAGATTTTGTCAGGTTTGTGCTTCGCGATGTTTTAGATGCCCCCAGCTTCTCTCTTTCTGATGTATGGCTGGAATATCGCGGGCTAGCTCTTAAGTGGTATAATAATAATGGAAGATGTATTTACGGCATAGGCATCTTCCTATTGGGCATCTGTATGATCTTTTCAAAGATCAAGTTGAAAGGAAAGCAGATGAGATTTGGCAAATTACTTTACGCTATGGGAATTATCCAAATGACAAGCTTTTTAGAGGGCTACATCCCTCTACACTTAATACGAGCCCATCCTCTGACTTTTTTATGGCCTTAAACAAAGAGGTAAGCTTGTATTAAACTCGCCCTTATCTTTAGAGCAGCTATTTGCGACACGGCACAGCCAAAAAGATTATGAATCTAAGCAAAGATGACCAAATGCAACTATGGGAAAACCTCATTGCCTGTACACTAAATTATCTTATATTTATCTCATCTCTGACTTAGTTAATTTTGAAGGCTTTTGGTCTATTCAGGATAAGCTGAATGACTATGACTTGCCACCTGAGATTGCTTTTGGTGGATGGAATGATCTCAGTCTTCCTCGGCATGTTCCTGTCCGGCTTTACATTATTGAGAGCATATCAGCGCAACAGCCTCTTGATTACCCGTTGCCGTTACAGAGCCTCATTCAACCTTTTATTGGTTGTGATGTTTCCTTGGAGAAGGGAAGTGGGCAACCCTTGGCATCAACCCTTCTAGATGCTGTTAATACGATTCTGTTGCATGACTTTAATACAGAGACTTGCCCAGTCCTAACTATTCATGGGATTACCCTTGATCCAACAACTCCTCTTCTTTGGGCGTATCTTAATCTCATGTTTCCAGATGGCTTTCTTCACCTAATTATAAATCAATCCAAGCTCTCAACTAATATATGAATTTGCTGCCTGTTTTATACACCGCCACTTTTATTAGGAGTAACAATTTTAAATGTTTTATAGAGTTTAAAGTCAAGACATTGCAAAAAATAATTAAATTAAAATTATTACCACATATTAATTAAGAGTATTATAACCTAGTTTATAGTAAGTAAGCGCTTATTTTGCCTCAAATTTATTTCAAAGATTAAATTTTTGCTATTTTATATGAATGCTAACTATTAAAAATGGTATTTACATAAAGTAAAATTTATTGCATAATGATAATATATAATGTAGCTCAGTTTATGACCCTTGTGAAACATAAATTTTTGGTATAAATATTATAAGCTTCAGCTAGTCAAACTTACTAAAATAAAGAATAAACGTCGTTATATGATAATAACTCAATAGTGATTAGGTTTCTTTGATAGCTTAAATTGAAGATGTTTCAATCATAATCCATCTTAATGTAGATAAAAATCATTGTATATATGTATGTATATATGTATGTGGATGACATATCTCATGAACACTAAACCAAAATTACCAAAACTAACACCAATATTTTATATATTTTGGGGATGATCATAACCTATTTTCTCAACAAAAATAGATTTTAATAAAGTTATATATAAGGTTGGAAAAAGTATAAGATTGTAATGGCAACCTTATATCATTTTGGCTATACGTTTTGGTTTTAACCGTAGAATTTGATAGGTTCATAGGTTTTGATAAGCAAGGGTGGTTAGTCTGGCATGGTAATTCCTGCTTCCACTCCAATGCAGGTTTTGCTCAACAAAGGTTCAAAACCTGTACTGGTTAGGACAAACATAATTTCCTCCAACCACTCTTAGCATTATTTAATGATATTGAGTTAAAAGAGGAAGATTTGGGTGATTGTCATATAGGGTTGTTCCTGTTACTGCTATTTTTTTAAAAAAATAGATAATAGGTTTTGATAAGTAGTTGATAGTTTTTGGTTATTTTTTATATTCATTCAAGGCAAGCTGACCAGGGGATGGACATAACCGAAACTAAAACTAGACTAAAAACTAATGTAACTACTTGGTTCAAACAAAGTGCCCTAATGAGCGGATCGAGTGAAACTCTTTAAAAAAACAACCAACCAGGTGGGCAGCGGAAACTGCTTATCCCTCCATGGTGGAAGGGGGGGTTGGAGCTCATCTTTGGTAGCCTCTTTGGCAGCAGCTTCTTCCTCCCATAATAGAGTGCATGTCATGTCAGACAGTAATGACATTGGGGCATCTGCGGCATGGGGTTCAATATCTCTGATAATTGGGATTTCATGGAAATTGCCAGCTAGGTAAATGGCACTGAGATATTTGGTTAAAACTTTTTCAGCTTTGATGCGGGCATCTGATAGTTTACCAAATGTGGCAGTGTTGGTTCAGATTATTTTTGCTTTTGGATTCCATGCTATAGTTGCCACATTCTGGATAGCATCATTAACATTTTTGTGTAGCTGGTTCACTGTGGTTTTACTTTTTGGGTTAGGGTTGTGGGGATAACAGGAGGTGGAATTCATCCTGTGAGCATCGCTACTGATTTAGCGATAGCTTTACGCAGGGGACAACAATCTGGTGTTGCAGCTGCTTTGACTGCAAGCTGGTGATCACTGCAAAACAATTCAGCATTTGGCTATGGGGTATAAAGTTGAGGGGGGTATCTGGAATCCCATTCTGCATTAACAAACCACTCAATTTGCAGAGATGGTTCTTCAATGAACTTACATGATTTGTCAAGTTCAGCCAATAATTCCCATGGGTTTTGGTTGAATTAGATTGGGGAATCAGTGTACAGTTGAGGTTTGGTTGATTCATTTGAGGAAGCATGAGATCAAACTGGGATCCAATCCAATGCTTGATTGGAGGAATTATTTGTGGCATTGAGGTGAGGAGGAGGCTGATTGGTGGCTGCAGGTGCAGCTGCAGCTTCCAGTTTTGGGGGTGGGGGAGGTAGGATTGTGCCCCATACCAGAACTTGTACAGGGTGGGCAGTGGATTGGAGGTTAGCGGATGAGTCATCTGATCCATTGGAAGTGGTTGAGGAGGGGCACTTTCATTTTGAATGGTCCAACTTGAAACATGATGGACAGATCATCCGCCCACCCTCAACGCAGGCCTAAAATAGATGGTCAGGCGCTGAGGGAATAATGGTGTATGGCGGAATTGACACCACAGTTTTATTAAATTCAGGGCTGATTGTGGCATATGTCCAAGGCCCAGCGAGTCATGTGGCCCCATTTGGGACCACAAATTGTAAGATGGGGTTGGAGCCATAGGCTGCCAAACTATCCATCAGCTCCTGGTGGAGCACTTCAGGGAGAGGTGGGTGGGCAAACCAGAAAACTAAACCACCAAGGTGGTGTCCACTGGGAGCTGAGTCTGAGTTGTGGGGAGAGGGGTGCCCTGGAATACCAGGGGCACAGTTGCTGCAGTGGCAGCATTGGCTTTGCAGGTGAATGCCAAGATCAAAATACACCTTGTAGGGGCGGAAATCTATGAATCTGGTGGGTGTTATCACCGCCTGTGCCATTTCAATAATGGCTTAGTCATGGTATGGGAATAGTTTCCCATATTTGACCCTTAGGCTGTAGCACATGTTACTCCGGGGGAGCACTAGGGGGCAGCGAGGTACCGCTTGGGTATGATCAAGGTGGGCGTCAAGGTCCTTGGGCATAAAGAATCATCCCATAGGTTTGGAATGATTGGGTGAACCAGTCCTAGCGCGTTTTCCTGCTGGACAGAAAATGGTGGGGGAGTTTCACCGCTGCCCCACGCTAGAGCAGCTGTCAGAGAATCCAAGGACATTGGAGCAAAACTACAACAGGCAAATTTGATTTGTTTTATTAATTGATGTAATTTTGCTCAGAAAGTTATTCTGAGCGGAAAGAGAGTTAGTTTTTGGTTATTTTATAAGCTCAAAAATTAGTTTTGGCTGAATGGTGATTAGTGGATTTAGGTTGATTTGATGAGCTCAATGGTTTCAGGTAAGTTATATATGCTTATTTAATTTGGTAGGCCAATTGGTTTTGCTGAGTGGTTGACAGGTAATACTTAATATAAATTTTTATTTTAGGCAAGCAGACCAGGGGACAGACATTACCAAAATAGAAACTCCAAACTAACCAATCTGAAAACATGAACCAACCACTCTAAATGAGCAGCAAGATGAGGAGTGGTAGCATAGCGGGTTAGTTCCTGCTTTACTCTGGCTTGGGTTTTGATTGAAACAGTTCCAAAACCAGCGCAGGCTAAAAAACTTGGCATGATATATATGTCCCAAGGTCAATACACCTCATTTACTTTTTAAATGAGCATCAAGACACACAAAAAGAGAAAACAACCAACTAGATGGCACAGTGGCAAGCTGCTTATCCCACCATGGCGGAAAGGGAAGGGGATCAGGGGGCTCATCCACTGTACCCGCATCATATAAAGCATTGGCCAAGGCAGAAGGCAAGGGTGTGGGGGTATCAGCAATATGCGGGGCAAAATTGCAGAGGATTGGTTGTTCATAGAAGTCATCATCATCATAAATTGAGCTCAGATATCTGGACAAACAATTTTCTGCCTGAATGCGGATGGAAAGAAGTTAGGAAACTAAAGTGGTGTTAGCATGGGTAACTTTTGCTTTGAATTGTGAAACAGCAACCACTTTCTGAATGGCATCTGAGGCATGTTTATGAAGCTGAAGAATGGTTTTTTTGCTCTGCGGGGTCAGGTCTGGGCAATAATGGGAGGGGTGACCTTTGGACAGTTTCATTGCTGTTTGAGCAATAATATTGCAGAGGAAACTTTTATCAGGTTGGTCAGAAGCTGCCACAATGAAATGGTGTTGGGTACATAACAAATTGACATTTGGGTGTGGGAATAAAAGCACTGAGGGATCTCAATGGGGGAAAATAAAGGGATAATTTCTCTTATGTTAACTTTGGAGTCTTCAATCACATTAACCTGATTTGTTGGTTTCATCCAATAAGGACCATGGGCTCAAATCATACAAGTTCATGTTTTCCTCAATAGGGATGGCTGAGACTGGTGATTAAGATGGGGCTCAGGAGAATATGTGTCCAAGCTAAATTATATTTGGTGAGAGCATTGGTGGCGCTGGACTTAGGTTAGGTCTTCTTGGCTGATGTGGATGCAGAAGTGACACATTCTTTGGAAGAGGTGGGGGTAAGATTGTCCCCCATTTTGAGAGGGCTGAATGGTGGTCAGCAGCCAAGGAGCTGGTAGCTAAGACTGCAGAGGCAGCAGAGGCAGCGAGGTAGAAGCAACTCCTCTTCAAGTAATCCAACTCAAAGCAGGATTAACAAATGGTCCGCATGCCCTCAAAGTGGGCCCAGGTTGGGTGGTCAGGGGCAGAAGCAATAAAGGAGCTAGGAGGAATATAATTGTTACTGTTTATTAATTTAGGGCTGATCACGGCAAATGCCCAAGGCGCAGAGAGGAATGATGCTCCATTGGGGACCATAAATTGAAGGATGGGGTCAGCACCGTAGGATGCCAAACCTGCCATCAGTTCCTGATGGAGCGCTTCTGGGGGTAGGTGTTGGGATTTTTGCCCATATTTCTAGCCTACTAGATTACCTGGTGTCACTAGGGATAATTCCCTAAGGCGAAGTGAATCAGAAATCAGTTGACCCAAGTTTCAGAGGAACTACATTTGGGGGATTTTAGGATATTCACCTGGTTGTATCTGTCAGGATCAATCCAGATGAATACCTAAGATCTCATCGGGTGGAGTGGATGACAAAATAGGGGCATCTGATAGTGATTAACTATCAGGTGTACCAATTGGGATTGGTCAGGTTTCATCACCAAGTGATTGGGAATGAATAGTGAGTTGTAAGGCGAGTGATGCCGCCTGCAACTAGCAAATTGATTGGTTGGTGAAGTGACCTGCCATATTGTGTAATAAGTCCCATTACCTAAGCATGTCACTAGCCAATTATGGTTGGTTCGCTTAGATCAAGAGGAAAACGTTAGGGACACATTTTTTGACTCTTTCTATGTGAGGTCTCGAGGATGTCCAATGACAGAGTCCTAGCCAGGATGGGGAAGACTATTTCTGCTGAGACGAGGAAGGGTGATTCAACAGCAATGGTTGCCATTTCATTGAAGAGGTGTCAACCAAGGGTTAGACAGCTGAATCCCCTACTATATAAAACCCTAGGATTCACTATAATAAAATTAGCATTATTATTATTAGTATTATTATTAACAGTATTAACTACAGTAATATTGTCAATTCAGTGTATAGTTAGACTATCAGCTTCCATTGTGACGTTCCATCTCAAGGATATTATTACAGAAGGCAATAATTGGAAGACTCAGAGAAAAAAATAAAGATCTGAGCGGGGATCTAGAGAAAAAGGGAACCACAATCAGGGATAGCTGCTGAATGTGTGTTGGGCCAAAAGAGACTGTCAATGGGGTATCTTGACGAAGATTGGGTGGACAAGAATATAGGGAACAAATCCCTATGAGTATGACTTACAGAGTATTAAATTGGAAGTACTGGCTGAAGCGTTGGGCCTAATAATAGTTCAATCTCAACTACGGATAATAGTCTCCATACTATTATCAATTAATATTCTATACAATGTGACAAAGTGCACAAGGAGTTTGAACCTTTGCAGTAAAAAGGTTACTGGGCTGACAGCTGATAATCAACCACTAAATAAATTTTTACAAGTTGGTACTTATTACAGGGTTAGTTGAGTAAAGAATCTATTATAATGTCATATAAAGAAGAAATGTGCAAGCTGTGGACCAAGATCACCACTTTGAATCAGAATGCTTAAACTCTGTGGACCATCGGGAGTTTGCAGCCTTGGAAGAACGAGTCACTAAGGTGGAGGAAGGAGTAGAAAATGTAGCAAACTTCAGGAACGAGTTACTCAGCAAAGTAAACTCGCTGAAGAAGAAAGAAGGAGACCTCATTTGAGAGGTCTTATTCCTGAAAAATGGAGTGAGAAGTGGATCGCGTTCATTTAAGAAAGTTTGGTGTGGATATTGAGAAATTGATAAAAGAAGTGGAGGACTTGAAAGCCCACAGATGTGCTTGTGAGCCCAATATGGCCAGTGATGCTGAAGAGAGAAGTCCTTGCATTATACTTGGGAAGTCAAATACTCCTGAGAAATATGCCACCCGCCTTTAATGCCATTTTGGAGATGAAACCCAAAGTCACTCCACAAGTTAGCCAAGTAACCAAACTGAGAGAATTGTCCCAAAATGACATGGAGGAATTAAGAGCAACACCAAAGTTTCCAAAATTCCATTGGGATAACGCCCCAGCGTTTTTCTGACTGTTCAATATGACTATGAATGGATACGGAGATCATCAAAAGGCATTGACAGTCATGAACTGCCTGGACACTGACTGCCATTACCTAGTGTTACCTCACTTGGTGGGGGACAGCTGGTCGTATGCAACGGCAAAGGCGGCCATAATGAAGGAGTTTGGGAGTCCAACCTGCATGTCAAAACACAAGCAAGAATACATGGGAATTCAGTTCCATAAAGACGAGTCTCTTGCTAGCTTCGCAGATCAATTTTACCAGGAGTCGCAGATCCTGGCTAGAGCAAAAGTGTTAGATGACTTTGATGCTAGAATCGCTTTGCAAGAAGCCCTTCAGCCCTATCGCAAATTGCATTGAATGATGTCTTCCATATTTGTGATGGAGATAACTACTTTGCAAATGGTAAACAATCTGAAAATTTTGGGAGCGACATTTGATGCCCCAAATAAAAGCTTCAAGCCTAATCCAGTCATAAATCTATATCCCATGAAGGGAAACAAAGGAGCAAAAGAGGTTACCAACTGAAATGTGCCAGGAATTAAGCCCAAAGAATTCAGATGGTTAAGCAATAAAGAGAAAGTCTGCTTTCAGTGTGGCGGGAAAGGACATTTCGCTGCACACTGAAAAAAGCCAAAGGATCAGATTAATGTGGTCCAGGCCAAGGAGACAGCAGCCACAAAGGATTCGGGAAAAGGGCCCACTGCTTAGACAAGGAACAGTCTAGTGCGGTGGAGAAACCTGTTCCTCCCAATATCATGAATGAAGAGATAGACATTAGCGATCTGTTCATAGATGACAAACAGGATCAGCTATATCAAGTGGTCAACATGGATGTAAATGCCGTGACCAGAGCTGGGGCAAAGAAGATTGACCCCAAGATAATTCAGGAAGTTTCCCAGCCATACGCCTGACAACTGGTGGAGAAGAATCGAACCGCTGAGAATCCTTATGAGTTATCAGACGTCCGTTTAGATGAGGTCAATCTATCAATTCCCCTTCGGCGTGATAAAGGAATCATTTCCTGAACTATAATGCATATTAATCATACCCTAGATTTGGCTAATAACGCTTCCATTCACTCAGTAAATACTATATTACAATACTCCAAGTGTTTTATATATAGATATTCAGGTGAATTGAGTAAGGGTGAGGGAAATTTTTGACAGCGGAGCGCCCATCAATATTGTATCAACCAAGCTGGTGAAGAGGATGAAGATCTCCCCAGGCTTGGAACACAAGAGAGAATATGGAACAGTTGGGCCAAACACCACCATTTTCTGTGGAGTGTATAGTGCGCTGCCACTATGATTTGGGTTGTTGGTGGTATCTGCGCCAGCAATAGTTTTGGCAAGCCAAAACTATGATATCCTGATTGGAACAAAGTTTCTATGAAAGTATGTATTAAATGTAACTTTGAGGATAATACGTTGACTATCCTGGGTCAGATGCTACCATTGGTATACCAGAAGGACAGTGAAGCTCCATTGAATTGGAGAAACAACTTCATTAATCTGATATACAATGATGTCATTGTACCGATTCAATACCAATTAGTTGGTAGGAAGCGACGTGAGATGCCAGCAGAAATCCTAGAAAAATGGGGAATTCCATTAAGGATCAAGAAAGAAAGGACCATACCGGCTGGATCGCAGATAATAGTTGACACAGGGTTGACTTCAGAGATTCCTGAGCTGTTGTATGGAGAATTTGGAAGCTCCTGGAAGAATTCCAGAGTGGAGCCATGGGTGGCTCCTGGGATAATAATGCTGGGCCATGGAGAAATATGAGTTCTCTTGGCAAATTTGAGCGAAAAACTGATGAAGATCAAGAGGAATCAGATCATCACATCTATTCATTTGATCCTGAGCCAAATTGAGATGATTCCATGAGTTTTGGGTCTTTCAATGAAATGGGATTACTGGCCAGGGTAGCCAAAAGCATCAACCTATTGGTTGATTGAGAGCAGCTCGGTGATCTGCCAGAAGGCCAGAAGGAGGAGGTGCTCAAATTATTTGAGAAATATTGGGAAGTGTTTGCTTAGGATGACCATGATTTGGGATGCGCATGAGATGTAATTCACAAGGTTGACACCGGGGAAAATCTACCAATAAGGATGAGACTGATCTGAAGATCAAAAGCTGCCAAAGCTGTAGTGGAGGATGAGATCAGAAAATTTGTGGAGCATGGGCTTCTAGTTCTGTCGTCAAGTCCCTGGGTGAGTCCAATTATGATTGTGAAGAAGAAGGATGGATTGAACCAGGTGGTGATTGACTACCATAAGCTGAACAAAATTATGAAGAAGGATTTGTATCCCCTACCGAGTATTGATTATGTGCTGGATTGTTTAGGAGAAGCGAAGTACTTCTTTGCAATGGATTTAATCTCGGGATACTGGCAGATCAACTTGCCAGAAGAAGACCAAGAAAAATGCGTGATTATTACCATGCAGGGGTTATACCAGATGACGAGGATGCCCCAGGGTCTTTTCAATGCGCCTGCGACGTTCCAGAGGGCCATGGACGCGATATTCAGCGACCTGAAGTTGTCGTGCATCCTGGTATATCTGGATGATATTAATGTATTCAGTAGAACGTTTACTGTTCACCTGCACCACTTGGAAGAAGTATTCAAGTGACTTTCTGCGGCTAACCTAAATATTAAGCTGAGGAAGTGTCACTTCTAAAAAAAGAGTTGTAATACCTGGGATTTGTGATCAATGCAAATGGATTGCAGCTGCAAACCCAGAAGATAGCAGCTATAGAGCGTATGTCTGTACTGAAGAGTGTTTGAGACATCCAAATATATCTTGGGATGGTTGGATACTATAGAAGATTTATTCAGGACTTCACCCAAATAGCTGAGCCTTTATTTCATTTATTAAAGGATCTGAAGAAAGGATTTGTATGGAATGAAGATGCCCAGGACTCCTTTGATGAATTACGCCAGTAATTGGAAATTCACCAATTCTGAAATACATGAATTTTGATTGGGAGTTTATCATTCAAACTGATGCTTTGTTGATGGCAATCGGCGCTGTACTGAGCCAAGTAGATGAACTTGGGGACAAGCATCCAGTGGCATATGTGAGCTGGACACTTTCAGCTGCTGAGAGGAACTACACCATGACTGAGCGGGAATGCCTTGCAGTCATATATGCATGCAAGAAGTTTTGGGTGTATGTCCATGGAACGCACTTTAAGGTGGTGATGGATCACTCTTTGCTGCGTTGGCTGCACAAACTAAGGGAACCGGAAGGACAACTGGCCTGATTGGCACTTAAGCTTCAGGCTTACAATTATGATATAGTCCACAGAGTGGGGGCTTCTCATCAGAATGTGAATGGATTATCTTGGTTGCCAATGGTCCAGTTGGTATACATGCAGGCAAATGAGCTATTCCAGAGAATGGTCAAAGGAAGAATCGAGGAAGAGCCTTGAGAAATCCAAGGTGTGCTTTGAAGAGTGATGGAAAACACTGAGACTTTGGATGGACAAGTGTTCAAGACGATCAATGGGAATTGGCTGTTATTCCAAAAACCATCGGAAAGAGCATCAATAGTACAAGAGGCTCATAAGGTTGTTGGGCATGGAGGTCTGAGAAAAAAACCGATCATATTTGTCAGTATTATTACTGGGAAATGATTAACTACAATATTGCAAATTATCTGGCTTGTTGCGTGGAGTGCCAGTTGCATAAACCACACAAGAACACAACTGGATAAAGACTGGTCCAACCTGGATTCGCCTGGCACATGGTGTCCATCGACGTGATGGGACCTCTGGTGATGAGCACAGGGGGAGTCAAGTACATCATAGTAGCCATCGACCATCTGATGAGATGGGTCAAAACGAAAAGCCCTAACTAGACTTGATGCTACCAGTACTGCAAGATTCATCTTGGATCAAGTAGTATACCTGCATGGATGTCTGCAAGTCCTATTGAGCAACAATGGGACCAACTTCCCATCTCATGTGATCCCAAGGCTAAACGCATTAATGGGGATCCAAGGAGTCATGTCAGTATCATACCGGCCAGAGATGAACGGACTGGTAGAATGGGTCAATGGGACGCTGGCTGCAATGCTAAGGAAGCTAGTCTCAGGAAGAACTTCCATGTGGGGAACATACCTGAGTTTGGTGATGTTCGCCTACAACATTAGTCATCATACAACAATGGGGAAGACGCCATTTGAATTACTATATGGAAGAAAGGCCGCATTGTGCTAATATTATATTTGGGGGTGGAACCTACGTTGGGGATGAGTACTGAGCAATACTTGAACCAACTAATGAGTATCCTGAACAATATGCAATCACAAGCATTTGATACAATCTTGAAGGAAAGGATATGAGCAAAATTGACAGATGATAAGAACTGACTGGCATTAGAAGAATATTGAATAGGAAAAAGAGTCACCTATTGCGATACACATAGTTTTGGACAAAGAAAAAAATTAGATGTGTTGTGGTCAGATCCGTTCAAAGTAATTGCTAAGACGGTGACTGATGCTTACTCCATCAAGAATCTCTTAGATGGAAGAGTTGTAATTCTAGTCCACACTAAGTATCTAAAGCATTGGATCAAGGAAAAATAAAAGAGTTCCCAAAGGACTGATGAACCATTAAGTGGGTCTTGTCCTGTTGATTAGGTCAAGTCCAAAAAGGACCTCTGAACCAAAATTAGAGGGTTGAGTCCGAAAAAAGGACCTCTGAACCATGGAAAACTGCTAGGTTTAAGTACCCAGGACCCAGTTTTGGGGAAAAGATGGACCTCTGAACCGAAACAAGGTCAAGTCCCATAGGAAAAAATAAAGATAAAAATTAATAAAAAATATTGGAATAAAAGAAGATTTTTAAAATGAATAGATAAAAAGCCAATATATTTTTATATTTTTATTTTTATTGATTGTCCTCAGTACAGGGATGATTACGCCTATGTCACCTCTTGGGGAGGGAGGATGGATCGCGGTAGGAATAAACAGCCTGTCAAAATCAATATGCAATTGGACGCTTGCAAGGGTGAGACCTACATGAAACCACATTTGTTGAGCGGATGCCAAGACCTGAGAGAAAGCGACTAAGGGGAGGGAAATTGAAATGTCAGAAGATGCCAATTGTGAAACCCTGGAGCGGGGAGGAAAGCAGCAATAAAGAAAGAGGAAATTGGCAAATAAGCCTGAGTAATCCCAATACAGCACCGGAGCTGGAAGATTTGTCTTGAGTGCCTGCTGATGGGCTTCATCAAGGACACTAGACATGTGGGCCAGCAATGAAGATTGAATACTCAATGGGGGTTGCCAAATAATGCCCCCTGCTTAATGCCATCAGTGGAAGATACCAATGGGAAGCTCTGGAGAAGAGGTAGTTGTGCAGAGAGTGGATTGCATCCTGAAAGCGGTGACTATGGGATTCACAGAAGCTAAAGCTGTATGACCAGTGGAAGCCAGGAGAGGCTGGAAGCTTCGTAGACCAAACAAGAACTTGGCCACAAAGAGAAGAGCATAAGTGGCAGTATCCTGATCCAGAAGGTTGTCAAGATCAGAGGGATTCAGCACTAATGTCAAAGCCTTGGTGACTTGGGCCCAGAGTTCAGCATAGGGGAGCTCAAAGTATATGCTGTTACCAATTGAGAGATCAGAAACAAGTACAGCAGGTTTGTAAAATTGACTGAGTTGGAAGAGGAACTTAGGGAGCAAGTCCGACCCAGCCAGGAACAAATAATCCAGAGCAACCGAAATAATCTCTGGATCATCTATGATGATGTTCAGAGCATCAGCGAAAGGAGCCAAATCCAGGAGGGTTTCAAAGTCCAACTCTGGAATTGACTGCAAGGGAAGAGTCGGCTGAGAGTTGTTTGAAATGATGGCTAGCCTGGTTTTGGAGGGATTAGTTACCATTTCCAGTAATTTGACAGAAGGACTAACCACTTGTGCCAGACTAGGCGTATGTGTCCTGGAAGGACCATAAAAGAGGTTCCATCGAGCATCCCAACTCATCTGCTAGAAGAGACGGAGGTCTGGATCAGACAAACTGTTGAGGAGCTGCTGGTAAATGAGATTTGGAATTTGACATATGAACTGGACAAGAGGGGGGATGTCAGACTTATATAGAAGTTGACATTATGCACTCTATAATCCATTAAGCTCCAATTTTGGGTAAATTAATATCAAAATTAAGGAGATAAGCTTCCAAAGGGAAGAATTAAGAATGACTTACAGCCAAGAGGTTATGAGAGAAATAATGAGGGCGAATAGAAATAAGTATTATTAATCAATTTGTGAAATGAACATCAACGTCAAGAGTCTTCTGTCTAAGATGAGGTTCTAGGACGAGGAGAAAATCAGGAAATCAAGGATGACAGACCAAGAATCCTGAATATGACAGCAGGTTATATACCCTGATGGGGGAAAACTGGAACCTGGGACTAATATTGTCACGAGTAAATCAATCAGCATGGCATGACAGAAGGTCGTGGGAACCGCGCTCTGAGAAGGTGGTAGCAAGGAGGAAGAGGAAGAACGCCATATTCTGAAGGTCATCCCGAGCTGCGTTAAATATTGATGAGTGTACTCCACTTGAAACAATGAAGTATTTGACATGTGTCTGAAGTGGTGTTCTCATGCCCCAGTCCTTTTCTCGCTAGAAATCTAGCTAAGAGGGGGGATGTGTTGGTATTTTTGCCCATATTCCCAGCCTGCTAGATTACCTGGTGTCACTAGGGAAAATTCCCTAGAGCGAAGTGAATTGGAAATTGGTTGGTCCAAGTTTCAGAGGAACTACGTTCAGGAGATTTTGGGAAATCACCTGGTCATATCCATCAGGATCGATCCAGATGAATACCTAAGATCTCATTGGGTGGAGTAGCTGACAAAATAGGGCATCTAATAGTGATTAACTATCAGGTGTACCAATTGGGATCAGTCAGGTTTCATCACCAAATGATTGGGAATGAATAGTGAGTTGCAAGGTGAGTGATGCCACCTTCAACTAGTGAATCAATTGGTTGGTGAAGTGACCTGCCATAATGGTTAATAAGTCCCATTACCTAAGCATGTCACTAGCCAATTATGGTTGGTTCGCTTAGATCAAGAGGAAAACGTTAGGGACACGTTTTCTGACTCTTTCCATTTGAGGTCTTGAGGATGTCTAATGATGGAATCCTAGCCAGGATGGGGAAGACCATTGCTGCTGAGACGAGGAAGGGTGATTCAACAGCAACGGCTGTCATTTCATTGAAGAGGTGTCAACCAAGGGTTAGACAGCTGAATCCCCTACTATATAAAACCCTAGGATTCACTATAATAAAATTAGCATTATTATTATTAGTATTATTATTAACAGTATTAGCTACAGTAATATTGTCAATTCAGTGTATAGTTAGACTATCAGCTTCCATTGTGATGTTCCATCTCAAGAATATTATTACATAAGGCAATAATTAGAAGACTCTCAGAGAGAAAAGTAAAGATCTGAGCGGGGATCTAGAGAAAAAGGGAACCACAATCAGGGATAGCTGCCGACTGTGTGTTGGGCCAAAAGAGACTGTCAATGGGGTATCTTGACGAAGATTGGGTGGACAAGAATATAGGGAACAAATCCCTATGAGTATGACTTACAGAGTATTAAATTGGAAGTACTGGCTGAAGCGTTGGGCCAATAATAGTTCAATCTCAACTACGGATAATAGTCTCCATACTATTGTCAATTAATAAATTTTATACAATGTGACGAAGTCCACAAGGAAGTTGAACCTGTGCAGTAAAAAGGTTACTGGGTTGACGGCTGATAAATCAAACACTAAGTAAATTTTTATAGTAGGTGAGCGGGCAATCCAGAAAACGGAACCACCATCTTGGAGTTAGTTGGGATGGGTGCATGTTGTGGGAAGGGGTGTTCCCTCAAAAAGAAGGGGCACAGTTGCTGCAGTGGCACCATTGGCTTTGCTTGTGAAACTGATGTCAAAGTACATCTTATAGGTTTGGAAATCAATAAAGTGGCAGGTTGCATCACTACCTGTGCTAATCTGATAATGGGTTTGTCCATGTATGGGAACAACTTCACAAATTCAACTTGAATACTAAAACGCATGTGAGAGCAGGGAAGGATGAGAGGGCAATGGGGCATTGCTTGGGATTGTGCAAGGTTAATGGTGAAATCTTTGGGTGGAATACCACACTAAGGATTGATTATGACTGGATAAAACAGTCTGAGTGAATTTTTCCTCTGAGCAGAAAACACTAGGTGGGGTTTTCCGCTGCCCCACACTAGAGCAGCAGGCAGTGGGTCCGTGAACATCAGTGGTTTGGGGGTGCAAATAATTGGATTGTTAGTTGGTTTTATAACTTTAAAAAATTTGCTCAAAAGTGGGCTCTTGATGGGCTTATAATGATTTCATATAATTTAGTTCTTATTAAACTTATATAAGACCATCTATCAAAAATAAAAACTAATCATTTGATTATATGCTAAATTTTACCCCACAAGTGAATCTAGTTAAAATGGAATATTGGCAAAAAAGGCTAAAATCTTTATATACAATTATTATATATAACTTATATATGGGACACACTATCTCATGAACAAATGAATGAAAAATCACCAAACTTGGTACAATACACTATAAATTATAACCATGGTAATAGGCTATATTTTTTATAAAAATATTTGATTTTAATAAAATCTACATAATGGTATATTTTATATAAAAAATATAAGGTTTTATAAAGTGATCTATGTCATTTTAGCTGAGCGTTTTGGTAATATTCATTTAATTTGATAGAGTCACAGAACTGATAAGTGGTTAATAGTTTTTTTTATTTTAATTTGATAGTTCATTTGGTTTTAGCTAAGTGATAGATGGTTTTTGTTTGATTTGATGGTCTCAATGGATTCAGGAAAAGTTGATGGTTTAATTAATTCAGTAGTTTCAGTTGGCTTTTAGTGGATGGCTGAAAGTGTTGTGAGACTGCCAAGACCGCCAATCCATCAGCAGATATCCCAACCATGATGGTTCTCCCTGATCCTGTTTATTCATTTTTCTCTGCTTTTCCTTTAAGACCTACAAAATCCCTTTCCCTTTGAATATTTATATTGATCAGATATAAATGCAATCATTATTTTAAAGTATCAAAATTAATATCTACCTATATTTTCTTGATGTTGTTTATTGGGTTTTATCATCAACTTAATGTCTATGATATTTCAGGCCAAATGCAACTGTGAACGCCTGCTTACTGTGACAAAACATATTTATCATATAGTGTTTATTTTAAAAACATACAGAACAGATTTTTTGGTATTAAAAAATTTATAATCTGGTTTCTCCAGATGATTTAGTCAATTTTAAATGTTTTTTGCGTGGTTGGTTATTATTTTGGGGCGTTTGAGGCTGGAAAACGCTCCAGAGAATTTTTTATCACTAATCATCTAAACTTTGGTATATAATAATGATTTTAGCTCCTCTTGTTTATTTTACCTATTTCAGGGTGGTATTGATGGGATGATCCTTGTCATTGCTACATGACATAATTAATGGACAGACTGCAGGGACAAAGCTGATCGTTGGGAGGCTCAAAAGTTCAAGTTACAAGGCCTTCCTGAATGAAACATACCTCAGACCAAAGCTGGGTACAGGCAAGGTATGCCAAGTTTAGACTTAAAATGTGTGTGATGCTCGTCTGGGCATTACAACCTGGGCACTAAAATGCACCAACAGCGCCCTCAACTCTGACAGTTTGTTACAATTTTTGGAGGAATACTGATCTAAAAATCTTTTCTTTTATAGTATTGGTAAGTTGGGCTGAGTCAATTTACAATCTACAACTTGAATTCGGACAATCAAATGTTTCAGGACCCTGATCAATGGTAGAGTCAGCTATTGGTTCATCTAGGCTTAGCACCACTTCCACCAATTAACAACTCTCCCCATTGTGTTTAATTGAGGTTCTGCAAGACCAACTTTCCTCATTGGTTAACTGTTTTATAAAGCCCCGCTTGTTTTGAGTATTTTATGTGCACTTGTTTAGCTTTGTTTGCCAACCTTCATCAGGTCCAAATTAGTCAAACGTGAGCCCTCCTTGCGTGAGTCTCACTGTGCATTGTCCTTATGGGGCGTTGCTTTGCTTACCCTTTGCTTGGTGAAGTGTTACTTGGTAGTGGGGTGGTCCCATTCCTACCACCTTTACTGAAACCAGAGCGCTACAGACACGCTCCTAACATTAGATGGGCAACCGTAAATTTTGTCTCAATGAAACTTATTCTGAGTGGAAGGTCTTCATAGTAGTAATTAGGCGCTTTGGCTGTGAACCGTTGTTGAATGCTGTTATCCACAGTGGTCTCATCCTCATTGGCAGTGTGCCAGCTAGGCGTTTCTTTTTTCTGCAAAAAGTTTTATTCTACCATTTCTGTGAGTACATGTTGGTGTAACAGATAATGAGGCACCTGATCTGTACATTGCTTCAGATTGGGTGGCGTTTGATTGAATGTGGCTCTGATTCAGAAAGCACTGAACCCAGGAAAATCAGAATTGGGAAAATTCGCCATCTTGAACCCAGGTTGAATCCGCAGAATGATGTCAGGCTTATGCACAGCGTGGATACAGATCCGGTGGGATGGGGAATTTTGCAAAAGATGGGTTGGTTGTTGCTCAAAAGAGCTTAACTGAAGAGAAGCTTATTCTATTCTAGCAGGGAACTATTTAAGGAAGGATGTCGCAGCCCTGAAGGGCAGTTGCGTCTTCTATGAGAAAAAAATTGAATAAATGAAACTTTCTTTCTAAAAAAATTATTATTATATTTAAAAATATTAAAAGCGGATTGGATTGGAAATATGAGCTCAGCCAGTGAGCTCAGTGTGGCGTTGGCGTTGTTATTGGCTCTTTCCTGGTCCCAGACACTGCTGTTGATGTGCAGCGTCTTGGGAGCAGTGGTACGAGAATATGCGGCAATGACAAGGCATGGCAGTCAGGTTTGGGAATGGGCTTCTGCAGGCCTTTCCCTAGTATGGTCAGTAATATGGCTCTTACTGCCCAATTTTTTGTTACATATTGGCACAAACCCGCCCGTTACATTAGATGCAACTCAAACACTTTTTTGTCAGTTTTGTGTGGGCCCCTAAGAAGAGGTGGTGGCAACAGGAGGGGAGGAATGGTATTGCCATGTGTTAACGGTGGTGATGGTGAGCTTCTCACTAACTTTCATAATAAGAGAGGTGGTTTTTGTATGTGGCACAAGACCCATAAAGATGGAGGAATTCCAGGGAGGTTCTACATCTCCAAAAGGTGGGCTGCTTTGCCCATGGAAGCTTTTGAAGAAGATCCACCAAATGTGTCATGGATCTGTTTTCAGGCGCGGTTGGCTCAAGAAATGGGTGGGGAGACCTCCTTCTCGTTGTAGATTGTGCAGATTGTGGAGGCACTACCCATGGATCTGGCTGGGTAGGTGCAAGAGTTGATTGAGGAGCAAGGTAGCCTCCCAGGATCTATGGATGAGTGTGTCAATTGGATTGACCGGGCTTCTTGCCCAAATGAGATGCAGGATGAAGCATGGTCAGCTTTGCTGATGGTATGTCAGGGCCAAGGATTGGTTGAATAATATGGGCGGATTCTCCATCCATTGGCAAAAGCAGCGCAAGTCTTGGATTTGCAATCATCGCAAATGTTCAGACAGAGGCTGCAAGCAGATATGTTAGATGCCATGGCGGCTCTAAAGTACAGAGTTCGTTAGAGGAAGAAATTTCATTGGCGGTGCAGGTGGAGAAACAATTGGCCTTGGCGCATAACTGGCGGGAAAATTCTATGTCCCTGAGAAAGGGCCAGTCACCCATAGTGGCCAGCAGAGGTCGAATAGTTGGCAGGGATCACCCCAGAACTTTGGAAATATCCATGGGGGATTCCTTCAGGGAAACGGTGAGGAGTCAGGAAGAACAGGTCAGGGACCCGGGAAGAGTTATAGTCCCTATAATACCTTACCTGCAAATTTGCAATCTGAGAATGCTTCAAACATTAAATCTACTTCTTATTATCCTAGGTTATTTATTCTGGTGGAGTTATACTCGCATGGTCAGACAGAGAAGGTGCTGGCCCTGGTGGATACAGGGACCAGGGAAATTATGTGGAGTTTACCTCAGTGGAACGTTTGAAGTTGGAGATGAAGAGGTGTCCTGAGGTAGTGTTTGCCAATGTGTCAACTTGAACCCTATTATGGCATTTAGAGTTCTTGGTTGACATTTGGAAGGACCTGTTTTGGTTGAAAGAGGGTTTCTGTGTAATCAGAAGTCTAACCCATCCTGTGGTACTGAGGATGCGATGGTGGCATCATTTTTAGCCTCAGATTGATTTGATGCATAAGACAAACTACCTTGACGCCACAGATTGAGCCTCAGATGACATGGAAGATGGAGGTTGGGGGCAACATCCTGGGTGGTCGCAGGAGCTTGGTGTCAGGGAAACTAGAGCGCAGGAGGTCGCTGGAGGGAAAGACACAGGCCAAAGGTGACACAATAAGGCCAAGTGACCCAACAAAACGAAGAGACGTCCTAGACGGTCAGTATTGTGTTTCCAAATAGATCTGTGGAACAAAAAGCACACCAAACTGGCCACAATCACCAGGGACATGAGGCCCTGGGAGCTGGGAAGGGTGGCGAAAAATCTAGGGCAAAAGGCAGCAAAATAGGAGGAGGCAGAGCCGGCGGAGTAGATTGAGGTCTCAGGTACAACAGTAGGGGCAAACCAGGGTGGAAAACGGACTCCAGCCATTGCAGAACTTTGTGGAGTTGATTTTTTTTGGAAAAACCCAAATACAGAAAGTGTGTACAAAATCCTAAACTTTATTAAAATGATTTTTGTATCTGAGAAAAGCAAAGCCTTTCTCATCTTGGGACTTAATTTATAGGGGGTCGCTTCATGAAGATTCCAGTGGTTATTAGAATCTGTTATGAGCTACAAAATCGTCATTTTTCAACAAAATCAGATTTTTCGAATTTGGCCAGATTTTGTAACCTCATATCTTGTGATTTTCTGGGTCTTGAGTTCGATTCCCGCCTGGGCTTTACTTCAAATAAGCCGTTTTCCTCAGCCTTGGATGGCAATGCCAAAACCCATATTTTTGTCAATGACCTTAGATAGGTCATTGGTGACCCTTAGAGGTTCTGGTCTCTGCCCCAAGGGCTTATTAGACTTGGCATTAGAAGGGCAGTTAATTCCAGGAAATATTTAGTGGTTGTGACACTTGGGTGGGATGCAGGAGGCAGAGTTACCAGCTGAAAATAGTGACTTCGTTGATTTATTTAGTCCTATTTGGAACTTGGCTTTTTCCCCTATGGGTCCTTTTACGTTTTCATTCTGGTTCAAGGAGGGGACGGAGCTTCCCAGGGGATGCCCGGTATATGCTCTTAATGAACAGGCCAGAAAAGCTTTGGAGAGCCATGTGGAATCAATGTTGGACAAAGGTTTAAGTGAGCCCTCTATGTCTTCAGTTATGAATCCTGTTTTACTGGTGCCAAAAGCAAGTGGCGAATTACGCCCATGTGTGGATTTCTGACGTTTGAACATGACCACTGAGCCTGATCCATATCCGATGCCCCTGTTGGAGGATATTCTCCCAATGGTTACCAGACGCATGATATTTACAAAACTTGACCTTACAGACACGTTTAATCAGATACCGGTGAGACCAGAGCACCAGCAGTACACAGCGTTTAAGTGACACCTAGGTGTGTACCACTATCACATGATGCCATTTGGGCTGAGGAATGCTTGCGGTGTTCCAGCAGATGATTGACCATGTCCTTAGAGGAATGATTATCGATGCTGTGCCACTTATATGGACAATATCCTAGTAATTTAGCGGTCCCAGGAGGAGCATGTACAAGATGTCTGGCAAAATCTGGGGCCAATTGGCCAGATGGGTTTAAGTTTGAAGCCTTTCAAGTGCGAATTCAACCAAACTTTGGTAATGTTCCTTGGCAACATGGTTTTCTGGAATGGATTGAGAGTATGTCTGGATAACTATGGGCGGTGTGGGCATGGAAGGACCCCAAGGATCAGATGGGGGTGCGGAGTTTTTTCTGGGAACATTGAACTTCCTTTGTCAGTTTGTGAAGAATCTTTCCCATATGGCCTTACCACTCACGCGTCTAACCTAGAATGTCCCATTTGTATGGGGAAGGGAAGAAACATGGACATTCGAGTTACTGAAGGGTGAGTTACTTACCACGCCTGTACTGGCCCATCTGGACCCTGGGAGGCCATTCATGGTGGAAACGGATGCTTCAAATTATGCTGTGGGAGCGGTATTGCTTCAGGAAGGGGAAGACGGGCTGGAACAACCTGTGTATTACTTCATCCGTGAGTTGCTCCTCGAAGAAACAAACTACCTGATATATTATAAGGAACTGTTGGCAGTGATGGCAGCCTTGCAAGAATGGCAACATCAACTGCTCTGTGCCCGGCACCCTTTTGTTATTTGGATGGATCACAAAGAATTGGAGTACTATTGCAAACCCAGAAAGATGAACCAGCAGGCCATATGGCATGTGGAGCTGATCTGTTATGATTACCAGGTGGAGTGCAGGCCAGGAACGTCGAATGCCCTAGCATTTTGGTTGAGTCAAGACAGGGCCTTCATTTATGAGAAGGAGGAATTGAAGGAGTTTAATACAGCTATGATGTTCTGACCATACTAATTTTTGAGGTTGGAGGATAGGGGAAGTGTGTTGGGGGAGGAAGTCCGCCAGAAGCAGAGGAGAGTGGAATTCTCCCAGAGACTGAAAGCCAAGATGACAGAGGGATGGCCGCACAGGTACCATGCAGCTTTTATGAAGTGGTTGGGGTGCTATACCACAATTCTCACATATGGGTGGCCAACCCATCGCTACAACAGGAGGTAATATGGGCTTCTCATGATCATCTATTGGCAGGTCACCTGGGAGTGGAGAAGACAGTGGAATTGGTGCAGCGGGAGTATTTGAGGTTGGGCCTGCATAAGGATGTCAAGAAGTACATGTGGGAGTATTTGGTATGCATGAGGTTGAAGCCCTCAAGAAAACTGACATCAGGTAAGTTAAATACACTGCTGATACCACGAGCCCCTTGGAGTTCAATTAATGTCAATTTCATAACAGGTCCTCCCAAAGGTGAAGGTGAAGGATGCAGTTATGGTAGTTGTGGATAAACAAAACCAAATACGCTTAGTTCTTCCCATGACCAGAAGTTTTCTGGAAAAGGATACGGTGAGGATTTTCATCGATGAGGTGTTCTCCTGACATGGTCTACCTGAGGAGATCATATTGGACTAGGGGCTACAACTTGTTTCTAAATTAAGGTCGAGTCTACTGGGGAATTTGGAAATCAGTCCTGGACGGTCCTCAGCGCACCATACTCAATCCAATGGACAAGCAGAGAGGGTGAATAAGATACTTGAGAAGTATCTCTGGTGTTACATGTCCAATCGACAGGATAGCTGGGTTTCATGGGTTCAGATGGCCCAGTTCACTTACAACAATCATTCTCAGCCTTCAATGGGAATGTTGTCATTTTTCATGAATTATGGACTCAACCCCAAATTGAATGGGGGATCTATGGGCGGAGTGTGTTAGGGGGCGGATGAGATATCACATACTATGTCAGATATTGGAAAGAAACTATGGGAAAATTTAGAGCAGATGGTGACTTGGCAGAAGCAACAGGCAGATCAACAAAGGGCGCCGGATCCAACGTTTGAGCCTGGGGACAGGGTATTGGTGGCGGCTAAAAACTATGCTTCCCAGTTAAGAGTCAGAAGCTTAGTCCAAAGTTTTTGGGCCCATACTGGATCGTCCAAGCCATTAATTGGGTAGCCTTTGAGTTAAGTTTGCCAATAGGCTCCAGAGCCCATCCAGTGATTCATGCTTCCCAACTACAAGCATTCAGTGGAGTGGGTCCAGAGCGTCCAGGACCGCTGAACCCTTAGGAAGGGGAGGTGCCAGAATATGAGGTGGAACAGATATTGGATGCTAAATGGGTGAGGGGCCGGCAGTGACTGATGGTGGAGTGGAAAGTCTATCCAGTGGAAAGGCTATCCAGTGGAGGAGGTGACGTGGCAGATGAAGGAGGACTGTGCATGGTGCCAAGTAGGTCCAGGAGTTCTGGTCTTTACAGGGGGGTTGATGTAACTGATCAGGAGGAACCAGATCCATACATTGCTTTAAATCAGCTGGCATTCAATCTGAACGTGGACCTGATACAGAAAGCATCAAACCTGGGAAAGTCAGAATTGGAGAAATTTTCCATCCCAAGCCCAAATTTCATCCGTGGAATGACGTTGGGCTTATGTGCAGCATGGATGGTTATTCGGTGGGATGGGGAATCTTTGCAAATGATGGGTTGGTTGATGCTCAAAAGAGCTTAACCAAGGAGAGGCTTATTTCATTCTAGCAGGGCACTATTTAGGGGAGGATATTGCACCACTGAAGAGCAGTTGCGTCTTCTATGAGGAAAAATAAAAATTGAATAAAGGAAACTTACCTGCAAAAAAGAAACATTAATATATTTAAAAATATTAAAAGCGGATCAGATTGGAAATATGAGCTCAGCCAGTGAGTTAGGTGTGGCGTTGGCGTTGTTATTGGCCCTTTCCTGGTCCCAGACTCTGCTGTTGATTTGTAGCGTCGTGGGAACAGTGGTACAAAAATATATGGAAACAATGAGGCATGGTGGTCTAGTTTGGGAATGGGCTTCTGCACGCATGTCCCTAGTATGGTCAGTAACATGGCTCTTACTGCTTAATTTGTTTGTCGCGTATTGGCGTGAACTGCCAATTACAGAATGCAGTTAAACACTCCTTACCTTTCTTTATATAGATCTTATAGAACGCATTTAAGCAATACAGTTTGATAAAAACATTTAGCCTTATCCACATAAAGAGAAATCTGTGAATCCGCCGGGATGAGATGCAAATCTGGTGCTATGACATTTTTTATGTTCATATAATTTATGCAATGACATAAAGTTCCATCAGCTTTCTCCATAAAGAGAAGTGAGTAGCATACAGGGGAGGTAAGCTGAAATATTACACCTTTAACTAACAACTTTTAACTCACACATCCAACACTACCTCATCCCTTACAGTCAAGAGTTAAAAGGATAATATATATGTACAGATCAACGGTGAGTTTGAACTCACAATCAAAACTCTGAATGAGATGGCAGTACACTTTCTGAAGCCGCATCAAACGAAGATCCCAGACCCTCCAAACAGGAAGGTAAGGGTAACTCTAAGGCTTCAGCAGCGGAGCTAGACTGAGTGTGTTGACCTTGGGCCATTGGGGAAAAATACCCTGACAGTTCGCTTCAGACATGGGGATAACTTATAATAGACATTCTTTAAAAGTTAATATAAAGTATTGTCTTTTAAGTTAGTTCTGACGTCAAACTTTCGCCACCACTCCACTCCCAAAATAATGGCGTACAAGAGGTTTTTTATTACTTAAAAGAGGTCAGCCAAATGATAATTGCAACTTGATAATCCGCTAACTCTAGAACCTTTAGCGTGGTGATACCTTGGAAAGCCCCTCCCCTAACCATACCATCTGGCAAGTAGCTCAACTCAACGTATTTGGCTAGGTCTTGGTCAATAAAATTCTCAGAGGCCTACTGTATCCACAAGAAATCGCTGTGTTGATTTTCCCTAAAGGGATGAAAGGGTAGCTATTGATAAAAAAATTCAAATTGGTCTTCATTCATAGTGGACAACGCCAAAACTTCACCAGAAATCTTCATCAGGCACAGCAAGCCTCCAGGATATGTTTTTGCATCAAAAAATGGAGAGGGATAATTGGCAACTCTCACTACTGAGGCCACATATCCCACCATATCTTCAGCAGTTGCATAGACATTTCCATATTGTAATAAAAACTTTTTCTCAACCTTCTGTGCCCTGCGGATCATGTTAGGGGTCAAGCGCGGGTTCTCTAGGGCAATCTGATAATGGAATGAGGTTCGCCTCATAGCTGCTAGAGCTAATGAACGTCTCATTTTTTATATATATTTGGCGTTATAAAAAGCATTTTTGGGTGTAATGACCTCATACCCAAATTGGTGGCCAATTATACATTGTTATCTAAGGCCATCACCACCAAGCCCTTTGACTATGATCCGCCTGCACCATCCAAACACGGTGTGAAGAGAAATTTAAGTTTGTTAATTGTTTAAATAAAATGTGGTACTAGACTCGCCAGAACCGTTTAATTCTGCTGAAATGGAGAGGAAATCAGTGACGATCTCTTCCCTGTTCAAGGAAAAATCATAAGTTGTGGACGCCATATTTATAGGGTAGCAGGGGCGACATCATTGTATTGAAATATACTGAGAAATTAAATTTAACTTCAAGTCTGGACCCATACTTGCCTTTTGAACTCCGCCAAAAATGAAGGAATGGAAGGATAATGTTCCTCCTTTTTAAGAGGCGCGTGCTAGTTTTTTTGATGCTATTTATAGAAGCTTATCGGGGTGAAACAATGATGAACAAATTACAGAGCCCCTTCCAGGTTGTGGTAGGGAAATTTTTCCAAAAAGCTTCAACTAGATGCTTAAAGCTAGCGAGGAACGTTTGACTCAAATTGAGTTTCCATTGTGGGGGCATCCACAGCAGCATGGGAAAATGCCATTTGGGAGATGTCAGACACAGGTAAGCCCCAGACACACATAAATTCATGAAAATCAGGACACATAAAATGCCCAACACCAAGGTGAATAAATAACCCACAGGAACATTTGAAAGTAGTGGCACAAGGTTGCCCTGCCACCAAGGGTCGCTTCACACTCTCTATACTCTTGAACAAACACAACAAAGTTTAAAAAATTTAAAACACCCTGACTGATGCCCCTAGTAGTATTTGATACAGCCACTCAACTCCTAGAGGAGGGGAGTTAAGTCTGGTTTTATTATTAAAAGAAGAAATGGTGGAAAAATTGGAAATCCAAGCAACTGGGATTTTAATGGTCCATTCCCAAATGTAATGGGTGGGTTCACACCAATTTGCAGCAAATGAATTGGGCAGTAAGAGCCATGTTACTGACCATACTAGGGACATGCGTGCAGAAGCCCATTCCCAAACTAGACCACCATGCCTCATTGTTTCCATATATTTTTGTACCACTGTTCCCACGACGCTACAAATCAACAGCAGAGTCTGGGACCAGGAAAGGGCCAATAACAACGCCAACGCCACACCTAACTCACTGGCTGAGCTCATATTTCCAATCTGATCCGCTTTTAATATTTTTAAATATATTAATGTTTTTTTTGCAGGTAAGTTTCCTTTATTCAATTTTTATTTTTCCTCATAGAAGACGCAACTGCTCTTCAGTGGTGCAATATCCTCCCCTAAATAGTGCCCTGCTAGAATGAAATAAGCCTCTCCTTGGTTAAGCTCTTTTGAGCATCAACCAACCCATCATTTGCAAAGATTCCCCATCCCACCGAATAACCATCCATGCTGCACATAAGCCCAACGTCATTCCACGGATGAAATTTGGGCTTGGGATGGAAAATTTCTCCAATTCTGACTTTCCCAGGTTTGATGCTTTCTGTATCAGGTCCACGTTCAGATTGAATGCCAGCTGATTTAAAGCAATGTATGGATCTGGTTCCTCCTGATCAGTTACATCAACCCCCCTGTAAAGACCAGAACTCCTGGACCTACTTGGCACCATGCACAGTCCTCCTTCATCTGCCACGTCACCTCCTCCACTGGATAGCCTTTCCACTGGATAGACTTTCCACTCCACCATCAGTCACTGCCGGCCCCTCACCCATTTAGCATCCAATATCTGTTCCACCTCATATTCTGGCACCTCCCTTCCTAAGGGTTCAGCGGTCCTGGACGCTCTGGACCCACTCCACTGAATGCTTGTAGTTGGGAAGCATGAATCACTGGATGGGCTCTGAGCCTATTGGCAAACTTAACTCAAAGGCTACCCAATTAATGGCTTGGACGATCCAGTATGGGCCCAAAAACTTTGGACTAAGCTTCTGACTCTTAACTGGGAAGCATAGTTTTTAGCCGCCACCAATACCCTGTCCCCAGGCTCAAACGTTGGATCCGGCGCCCTTGTTGATCTGCCTGTTGCTTCTGCCAAGTCACCATCTGCTCTAAATTTTCCCATAGTTTCTTTCCAATATCTGACATAGTATGTGATATCTCATCCGCCCCCTAACACACTCCGCCCATAGATCCCCCATTCAATTTGGGGTTGAGTCCATAATTCATGAAAAATGACAACATTCCCATTGAAGGCTGAGAATGATTGTTGTAAGTGAACTGGGCCATCTGAACCCATGAAACCCAGCTATCCTGTCGATTGGACATGTAACACCAGAGATACTTCTCAAGTATCTTATTCACCCTCTCTGCTTGTCCATTGGATTGAGTATGGTGCGCTGAGGACCGTCCAGGACTGATTTCCAAATTCCCCAGTAGACTCGACCTTAATTTAGAAACAAGTTGTAGCCCCTAGTCCAATATGATCTCCTCAGGTAGACCATGTCAGGAGAACACCTCATCGATGAAAATCCTCACCGTATCCTTTTCCAGAAAACTTCTGGTCATGGGAAGAACTAAGCGTATTTGGTTTTGTCTATCCACAACTACCATAACTGCATCCTTCACCTTCACCTTTGGGAGGACCTGTTATGAAATTGACATTAATTGAACTCCAAGGGGCTCGTGGTATCAGCAGTGTATTTAACTTACCTGATGTCAGTTTTCTTGAGGGCTTCAACCTCATGCATACCAAATACTCCCACATGTACTTCTTGACATCCTTATGCAGGCCCAACCTCAAATACTCCCGCTGCACCAATTCCACTGTCTTCTCCACTCCCAGGTGACCTGCCAATAGATGATCATGAGAAGCCCATATTACCTCCTGTTGTAGCGATGGGTTGGCCACCCATATGTGAGAATTGTGGTATAGCACCCCAACCACTTCATAAAAGCTGCATGGTACCTGTGCGGCCATCCCTCTGTCATCTTGGCTTTCAGTCTCTGGGAGAATTCCACTCTCCTCTGCTTCTGGCGGACTTCCTCCCCCAACACACTTCCCCTATCCTCCAACCTCAAAATTAGTATGGTCAGAACATCATAGCTGTATTAAACTCCTTCAATTCCTCCTTCTCATAAATGAAGGCCCTGTCTTGACTCAACCAAAATGCTAGGGCATTCGACGTTCCTGGCCTGCACTCCACCTGGTAATCATAACAGATCAGCTCCACATGCCATATGGCCTGCTGGTTCATCTTTCTGGGTTTGCAATAGTACTCCAATTCTTTGTGATCCATCCAAATAACAAAAGGGTGCCGGGCACAGAGCAGTTGATGTTGCCATTCTTGCAAGGCTGCCATCACTGCCAACAGTTCCTTATAATATATCAGGTAGTTTGTTTCTTCGAGGAGCAACTCACGGATGAAGTAATACACAGGTTGTTCCAGCCCGTCTTCCCCTTCCTGAAGCAATACCGCTCCCACAGCATAATTTGAAGCATCCGTTTCCACCATGAATGGCCTCCCAGGGTCCAGATGGGCCAGTACAGGCGTGGTAAGTAACTCACCCTTCAGTAACTCGAATGTCCATGTTTCTTCCCTTCCCCATACAAATGGGACATTCTAGGTTAGACGCGTGAGTGGTAAGGCCATATGGGAAAGATTCTTCACAAACTGACAAAGGAAGTTCAATGTTCCCAGAAAAAACTCCGCACCCCCATCTGATCCTTGGGGTCCTTCCATGCCCACACCGCCCATAGTTATCCAGACATACTCTCAATCCATTCCAGAAAACCATGTTGCCAAGGAACATTACCAAAGTTTGGTTGAATTCGCACTTGAAAGGCTTCAAACTTAAACCCATCTGGCCAATTGGCCCCAGATTTTGCCAGACATCTTGTACATGCTCCTCCTGGGACCGCTAAATTACTAGGATATTGTCCATATAAGTGGCACAGCATCGATAATCATTCCTCTAAGGACATGGTCAATCATCTGCTGGAACACCGCAAGCATTCCTCAGCCCAAATGGCATCATGTGATAGTGGTACACACCTAGGTGTCACTTAAACGCTGTGTACTGCTGGTGCTCTGGTCTCACCGGTATCTGATTAAACGTGTCTGTAAGGTCAAGTTTTGTAAATATCATGCGTCTGGTAACCATTGGGAGAATATCCTCCAACAGGGGCATCGGATATGGATCAGGCTCAGTGGTCATGTTCAAACGTCAGAAATCCACACATGGGCGTAATTCGCCACTTGCTTTTGGCACCAGTAAAACAGGATTCATAACTGAAGACATAGAGGGCTCACTTAAACCTTTGTCCAACATTGATTCCACATGGCTCTCCAAAGCTTTTCTGGCCTGTTCATTAAGAGCATATACCGGGCATCCCCTGGGAAGCTCCGTCCCCTCCTTGAACCAGAATGAAAACGTAAAAGGACCCATAGGGGAAAAAGCCAAGTTCCAAATAGGACTAAATAAATCAACGAAGTCACTATTTTCAGCTGGTAACTCTGCCTCCTGCATCCCACCCAAGCTCCTGCGACCTCTTGGTATGTCGCCCCCAACCTCCATCTTCCACATCATCTGAGGCCCAATCTGCGGAATCAATGTAATTGTCTTATGCATTAAATCAATCCGAGGCTAAAAATGATGCCACCATCGCATCCTCAGTAACCCAGGATGGGTTAGACTTATGATTACACAGAAACCATCTTTCAACCAAAACAGGTCCTTCCAAATGACAATCAAGGGCTCTAAATGCCACGATGGTGGTCTTCTTGACACATTGGCGAACACTACCTCAGGACTCCTCTTCATCTTCAACTTCAAACGTTCCACTGAGGTGAACTCCACATAATTTTCCTTGGCCCCTGTATCCACCAGGGCCTGCACCTTCTCTGTCTGACCATGCGAGTATTTCCACCAAAATAAGTAATCTAGGATAATAAGAAGTAGATTTAATGTTTGAAGCATTATCAGATTGCAAATTTGCAGGTAAGGTATTATGGGACTATAACTCTTCCCAGGTCCCTGGCCTGGTCTTTTGACTCCTCACCATTTCCCTGGCGGAATATCCTATGGATATTTCCAAAATTCTTGGGTGATCCCTGCAAACCTCCTCAACCTATGCTAGCCACTATGGGTGACTGGCCCTTTCTTGGCGACATAGAATCTTCCCGCTGGTTACGCGCCAAGGCCAATTATTTCTCCACCTTCACCACCAATGCAATTTCTTCCGCCAACGAACTCAGTACCTTAGCAGCTGCCATATAAGCTAACATATCTTCTTGAAGCCTCTGTCTGAACATTTGCGATGATTCAAATCTGAGAATTGCGCTGCTTTTGCCAATGGATGGAAAATCTGCCCATATTCTTCAAAACGATCCTCAGCCCTGACATACCTTCAGCAAAGCTGACCATGCTTCATCCTGCACCTCATCTGGGCAAGAAGCCCAGTCAATCCAATTGACACACTAAGCCATGGATCCTGGGAGGCGACCTTGCTCCTCAATCAACTCTTGCACCCACCCAGCCATATCCAGGGGTAGTGCCTCCACAATTTGCGCAATCTGCAATGAAAAGGGGGTCTCCCCACCCATTAGTTTAGCCAACCGCTCCTGAAAACGGATCCCTGGCACTACTTGGTGGATCTTCTCCAAAGCTTCCATAGACAAAGCAGCCCAACTTTTGGAGATGTAGAACCTCCTGGAATTCCTCCATCTTTATGGGTCTTGCGCCACATACTCAAACCACCTTTCTTATTATAAAAGTTAGTGATAAGCTCACCATCACCACCTTCAACACATGGCGATACCATTCCTCCCTCCTGGAGCCACCACCTCTTCTTGAGGACCCCACAAAACTTGACAAAAAAGTGTTTGTGTTGCATCTAATTTAATGGCCAGTTCGCGCCAATATGCGATGAATGAATTGGGCAGTAAGAGCCATGTTACTGGACATACTAGGGACAGGCCTGCTGAAGTCCATCCCTGAACCTGACCACCATGCCTCATCGTTGCCACATATTCTTAGACCACTGTTCCCACGACGCTGCACATTGACAGTAGAGTCTGGGATTAGGAAAGGGCCAAGAACAACGCCAACGCCACACCTAGCTCACTGGCTGAGCTCATATTTCTGATCTGATCTGCTCTTAATATTTTTAAATAAAATAATGTTTCTTTTTAGCAAGTAAGTTTCCTTTATTTGATTTTCTTTTTCCTAATAGAAGATGCAACTGCCCTTCAGGGCTGCGACATCCTCCCCTAAATAGTGCCCTGCTAGAATGAAATAAGCCTCTCCTTGGTTAAGCTCTTTGAGCACTGACTAACCCATCGTTTGTAAAGATTACCCATCCCATCAAATCACAATTCACGCCACATGTAAGCCTAACATCATTCTATGGATGCAATTTTGGGTTCAGGATGGCAAATTTTCCCAATTTTAACTTTCCCAGGCTTTATGCTTTCTGGATCAGGGCTAAATTCAGACGAACGTCACCTGATCTGTAGCAATGTATGTATCAGGTGCCTCCTGATCTGTTACACATTCTGAACCAAAAAAGAAAATTTCCAGTTTCATGTTATGCCCTTTGGGCTTAAAAATGCACCTACTATTTTTCATGCCATATAGATGCAACCTTGGGGAACTGCTGGGTGTGTGCACGGTGGCCTATATATATGATATTCTGGTGCTTTACCCTGATCATGAGTCCCACGCAATACACCTGCGGCAAGTGGTGGAGAGTTTAAGGGTAGCCAGCCTTACTCTGAAAATCAGTTAGTGCGAATTCTTCAAGTCCCAGGTTAACTTCCTGGGCAATAACATGTTTGACCAAGGCCACATGATAACTCCAGACAAGGAGCAAGCAATTTGCAAATGGACCACCCCAACTTTGGTCAAGGAATTGAGGAGTTTTTTGGGGACGTGTACGTTCCTTAAGAAGTTTACGCCAAATCTTTATGAGGTAGCTGCGCCCTTGTATAAGGCGAGTGGAGAAAAGGTGCTTTAGTGGTCTCTCATCTTGCAGTATGTTCACAAGTGGTAAAGTGCGTCCTGCTGTCCACATCTGTCCTTCGCCATGTAGATCCAGAAAAAGAGTTGATTGTGGCTACTGATGCCTCCAATTTCTCCATAGCATCTGCCTTGTTACAAGTAGGCGGAGAAGGAATAGAGCATCTGGCGGGATATTTTTTCCAGGAGATTGTCTTTACCAGAGTTAAACAACGCCGTTTAGGATAAAGAGTTATTACAGTGGTTGAGGTGCTGACCCTTTTAGCATCATTTGCATGACTCATCCTTACCATTATGCATTTTTACTAACCACTGTGCCTTGTTGTACTAACACGCACATCATGTCCTGACTCCACAGCAAACCCACTGGCATGAGACCCTGGACCAATTTGTGTTCTCCTATAAGTTTGAAAATGGTAAGAAAAATGGTTTAGCGGATGCTTTGAGTCAAAACCCTGAGCTATCTCCAACCTTAAAAAAGAGGTACACAATAACCACTTGATGCGAAGGATCTCTTTCTGCTAAGCATCACTTTTCAAAAATCAATTCAGCCTGAAATTTAGCTCCACTAAAGAGATTTACGAAAACTATTAGCAAATATGGTGGGAAACCCCGCAAAAGAACCCGCAGGCTATGACAAACGAGCCAGCACCACCCTCAAACGAAGCAACCCTCGGTTACCCACCTCAAGGTCAACCAGAATCACCCGCTCTCAAGCAGCAGCCATGAAAGCAGGCACCACCCCCCAACCTGGAGCTACTCCAACTAGCGCCAGTTCACCTGATCGCACTTCTGCAACCTGCACGCCTAACAGCTCTGTGTGCGCTGCCTCCCACCAACCCGCTGGGCCCCTCCAACCAAGGAGGCCATCACTCATGCTGTTTTAATGGCGTCTGCTCAATCGAATGCAACTCAGCCCATCCAGGCATTCACCTCCCCCATTGTGTCAGCTAATTCAGCCCCATCTATTATTGCTGACGCTGTGTTTCTGGCTCCCTCATGAGGGGCGATACCCAGCTACCTGGCCCCCAAATACTCAGATGTAAGGTTGGATTAGCCGCACATTCTGGTTCACTAAGCACCAAATTGGGACAATCTACTCTTCCCAATGAGGATTCAAATGGTTCGTATTTTTGGAACTTCACACCAGTTCCAATCTTACCCGTCCCATTTAAACCCCGTAATTGGCACTTCTCAAGTTGGCACTTTATCGCAATATGCTGAAAACAACCAATTCACCAATCAGCCAATGAGTTTTGCCCATGAAATCACAGCAAATACTTGGGCTGAATTTACCCAAATAGATTGGGATGGTGATGAAACATCGCCCTCCTCCCAATTGGCTGGAGTTAATTCCAATATGGATGGGACTCCTCAATTTAGTGAGGCCCAACAATCACCTGTACCCCAAACCCTCGGATGTAAGGTTGGATTAGCCGCACATTCTGGTTCACTAAGCACCAAATTGGGACAATCTACTCTTCCTAATGAGAATTCAAATGGTTCGGATTTTGGAACTTCACACTAGTTCCAATCTCACCTGTCACATTTAAACCCCGTAATTGGCACTTCTCAAGTCGGCAATTTATCTCAATATGCTGAAAACGACCAATTCAACAATCAGCCAATGAGTTTTGCCCACGAAATCACAGCAAATACTCGGGCTGAATTTACCCAAATAGATTGGGATGGTGATGAAACATCTCCCTCCTCCAAACTGGCTGGAGTTAATTACAATCTGGATGGGCCTCCCCAATTTAGCGAGGCCCAAAATACCGCCCCTCAATTTAATATAACGCCAGCAACTGCTGTAACATTCCAGCAACAAGGGAACTCTGCAAATTTGTCCAAACCACCAGCTCACACTCAACCCGCAATTGCAGCCCAAAGCAAACACAAGCGTACCAAAGGAGCCACTGGGGCGTGGCAAAGACCTCTGGCACCAACGCTACCCAAAGCTGATCCCCATGAAGTGGCGTTTATTGCTGATGTTAAGAAGAAATGGGCCGAAACTAGAGCGCAAAAAGCTCTACCTCGCTCAACCCTCTCCCACGCAATTCGCCTTTATTATGGGCATAGCCCTGTTGAATTCTATACAGAGGATTACTTCTCATACTTTGCAGCGATTGCGGAGACATTCCCAACTAACACCACCATCCATGAATCAGTGGAGGGCTACTACATCGATGTGGGCTTCACTGAAGCTGCCCTTGCTGACCATGCTGCAACCCTCCAGGTCATTATTCCACGCGGATCTCTTCGCATCTCCCGCACACGCTCTCACCTGGAGAAAATTTCATGGGTTACTTTTTCCAACCTACCAACGACTGTTGATCCTGAGTCTCTTAAACTGGCACTCCATCGTGGTTTAATGGAGTTTGGGTCTGTTCTTTCAGTGGACTTTAGCGTCCCCTCTTACTATGCTCCCACTCAAAGAGCTCGCACTGCTAGGGCGTCATTCATCCCCTCCCCCACTGTATCCCGTAACATTGAAGTTATTCCTCGTGTGGCGGTAGTTGGGGCATGCCCTGAGATCTTTTTTGTCGACCCTGATCAGGCGCGCCCCCGGTGTTCATGGTGTAACGCCCTTGGACACTTGTATAGTGGCTGCACAGCTCGAAAACAAGCCCTCTTAGCCACCACCCAGGGGCCTAAACCAGGCCAAAAACGATCCCACGTGGCTGCAGCAGCAATTTTCACAACCCACACAATGGGTTCCCGTTCAAGACCTGTCCCCTGAGGCCTTACGACTAGCAGTTGAAACAGCTAACCCCACTATTGGTATGGGATACCTTCGCGCTCATGCCCCCCTTCCAATGGGCACCCCCTCCAATCTCCCAGAGTCAACTCCCTCTCTCACCAAGCGCAAGGCATCTCCCCACAGGGTGCCCCTCGTCAGCCACCCCCACTCAGGGCTCCGCGGCACCCCCACCAACCTCCACCAGCGATTTATCGCATCAACCCTCAGCTCCCAATGGAGCTATGCCCACCAGCATGGACTGGCAACCCGCGGCCTGCGGTAGAAGTGCCACCTCAAAGAGTCCTACCCCAACCCCACAGTCCATTTCGCGCGGATCCTTTGCAGTGTTGGAGGAAGTGAATATGGACTCAAACTCATCAAATGGGGACACCGCGGAGGTCACCATTGAGCACCCTCAGGTCCTTCCCCTGCAACGGAGTGGGGGCAGCATCCTAGGCTGGCTTACTGGGTCCTCCGCCCCCCCCACCCTCTCCTTCCCCTCAAAACCCTCGACGCTCCTCACGGATTGCAGCTAATAGTCAAGCTAAAGGACTCAAAACTAGCCGCCTCACAGCATCAGGTTTAAGCGCAGGCAACCCCCCAGGACATGGAGGGGAACAGCTATGAGTCCCCATGGCAGCACCCTGGCCCTGCAATCCATCAACGCAAATGGGTTGCGGGACTTTAAGCGGAGAGCCCGCCTCCTCCGAAACTTCAGGTCAGCAAAAATTGACATCGCTGCTGTCCAGGTGCCCCATATCCTCCCCCACGAGCAATCTGCATGGAATGAACAGTTTGGAGGCAACTCCTTCTGGACAAACCATGCCGCCCTTATTGTTTTGAATCCCCAGGTTAAAATCCATTCTTTTTCACAATATCTAGGTGGCCGCCTCATACTGGCCAAACTCACCACTCCTGACTTCTCCTTCTTCGCTGCAAGCATCTACCTGCCTAATGCAGGTAAGGAGCAAAATCGGCTCTTGGAAGAGCTCCTCCAACTCAATCTCCCACGGAATACAGCCCTCTTAGGAGATTTCAACACAACCATAAGTCGCGTCCGTGACTCTTACCCCCCTGCAGCAAAGGAACGCCCTGGATCAAGTCGCCTCCAGGATTTCCTTCGCCTGAGCGGCTTTATAGATGCGCTTCCACCCTCCGCGTCTGGCCTAGGTTGCATGACTAGGATCCAGTATGATGGAGGAGCTTTCCAGTCAGCGTCACGCATAGATATGGCACTGATTGGCCCCCTGCTAATTGGCCGCGTCTCCTCTCCCATCTCTCGTGACAACCATCTGAGTGATCACAGGTCACTCACCGTTGTCCTCACCATCACACTTAGACCGTCGCGTAGGTTCTGGCCTAGGGTTGCCCCAGCTCTTCTCAACAACCCCTTCACTAAGGAGAAGCTGTCTATGACCATCCGGGAGACTCTCACCTCCCCCCACCCCACCTGCTTGACCACAAGGCTAGATGGGCGGTGACCAAGGAGGGCATCACCCGCGTTGCTTACAACTGTGCCAAAGCCCAGATGACTGCAGCTCGCGCCAGAGTCAAAAGGGCGGAAGCCAGAATCAGACATCTAGAGCGAAACTGCCAGCCTTCGCCCTCTCCAAGATGGTTGGAAGACTGGGAAGCGGCGCAGGAAGCACTCCTCTTGGAGCTCACACTGCAGGAAGAACGGGCAGCAAACTTTACAACATCTCGTTACTATGCTCAATGGGAACGCCCCACCCGCTTCTTCTTTCAGAAACAGAAAGCCCAGTCAACAGCGCAGGATATTACTGCACTGAAGATTGGCACTACAACCACTTCAGATAAGGAGGAAATCACGCAGGAACTACACCGCTTCTACTCCAGCCTCTTCCATGCCACCCAGGTGGACCCATCGGACATCCAAGACTTCCTGTGGCGGGCTCCAGAGCCGCCCATTGACCCACGGGCTGATGAGGCTCTACTGGCGCCTATTTCCATCCAGGAGGTGATGGAAACTCTTCTGAAATCCCCACGGCTTAGAGCCCCAGGCCCAGACGGAATACCCTTTGAGGTGTACCTTCTGGAACCTGCAGTGATAGCCAGAACCCTCCGCGACCTCTTCGCTGCACTCTTGGTGAATGGCGAGGTCCTCCCAGACTCCAGAGGCTCAATTACGACCCTCATTCACAAGAAGTCAGACCGTGAGAACCTGGCGAACTGGCGCCCCAAAGCGTTGATCAACACAGACCACAAGCTCTTCACGAAGCTTCTGGCCAACCGCATCACTAAATGGGTGTCAACTCGCCTCTCCCCATCCCAGCACGGTTTTATACCGGGGAGGTCGTATGGGACAACTATAATGACCTTCACGTGACTTTGACTGCTAACTCTCGTAAGGTGAATGGCTTTGAGGCTCTCCTGGATATGGAGAAGGCATATGATCGGGTAGCCTGGAAGTATATTGATGCTTCCCTGGCCCGCTTCCATCTCCCACCCGCAGCTAGGCGCTGGATATCAGCGCTCTATGACCAGCTCCACACCAGAGTCCTGGCGCCAATGGGTTTTACAGTGGCAGTACCAGTTGGACAAGGTCTCCGGCAAGGGGACCCCTGAGCCCTATCCTTTTTAACATCGCCCTTGACCCCCTCTTGGCCTCCTTACAGGACAAGCTAACAGGGATTCTGGTCCCAGGTAAATCCCCCACACGCACCATGGCATTTGCAGATGACACTGCCATTGCATTTGGATGCCCTGGGGATGTTGCCCTCGCTGCTGTGACCATTGAGAGGTACACCAAGGCGTCCAACGCCATGGTCAACACCTCCAAGACAACAGTTGTACAGGTCGGCTCCCCCACCTTCCCCCCACCATTTGGTATTGAACCAGAGCGCGGTACCTTCCGTCACCTGGGCGTTCTCACCAACCAACAAGGAGTTGCGCTAAAAGACAATGAGGACTTGCTCCTTGCAGCAGTTAACTCCAGGATTGCCAGCTGGAACCGGCGGCACATCACCCCCCAGGGTCGAGCTCTGATGGCTAATGTGTTCCTCCTCTCCAAAGTCTGGTTCCTAGCGCACGTCTGCCCATTCACAGATGCCTTTTATACGCGGCTCAATGTACTCCTCCGCTGTTGGATCTGGGGCTCAAACCATCCACCAATGGCCCTCTCAACCATTTCCTGATCCTGCAATGAAGGGGGCCTAGGGCTTCTGGACACGCGATCCCACGCCACCACAATCTTCCTGAAGTTCCTATGGCCGATTGTCTGCTGGGACGCGACCCCCATGCCCCAATGGGCGCCCGCCCTCCGCCAGTCAGTGTCAGCAGCTCTGGGTCTTCCTAGAGCATCTCTGACCTCATTAGGGGAGTGGCTCACAAACCACCCAGGCCATCGCCTAAAACCATCCTCATCCCCCTACTGGAACCAGGCTCTCCTTGCCCTGAAACGAGTAGGCGCGCGGATCCACCATGCCTTCCCATACAGAAGGGAAGGCCCTGGCCTCAGCCCCCATCGCCATGCAATTGTGCACAATGGACAAGTTGTCACAACTCGCCTCAACCCCCAAGATCGTCCTCCCATCCGCCCAAGACTCCTTGAGCTCTTCCCTCCCTCCGTGAGATTTGACCTTAAGGAATTGTGGAAGGATGTCTATCACCCCATCCTGTCAGCAAGCAGGTGTCCAACACATTATGGAGGGTACTCCACTGTTCATACAGGACAGGGGACCGGACTGGCCCTACCTTCCAGCACTGAAGCTGCCCCCGCTGTGTGGAGCCTATTGACTCCCACCTCCATCGTTTTTTCACCTACCCAGGTGTCGCCGCATTTTGGCCAAAGGCCCGCGAGCTCCTCCATGCTCAGCCCTGGTCTGGACACCCTGTGCAAGACCTCATGTTTGAGCAGACATTGCCTGGTTGCCACCGACCCCTCCGTGTCCTCGCCTATGCCACAGCCATCTGGACCATCCATAGTTCCTTCCTTCGTGCTGCCTTTGACCAGCAGGTGTGGACCCTTCCACACATGATCACCCACTTTCAGGTACACTTTGAGATGGCCCTGAAGGTCTGCACTATGTCGCCAACCCTCCCCCGCTCAGTTGTCACTGCAGCACGGCTCTGGCGCGCAAACCCCCTCCCTTTCTCGATGCCTCCTCCCTCACTTCCTCGCCTCAGGCTCTTAGGAGCCCAGGCGTAATTCAACAAAATCGATGAATCCCCCTTGGGTTGGGACCATCTAATACTAAAAAAATAACCACTTGATGCTTTCTCTGGGTAGATTGTGTATCAACGCCCTCTCTCATGGCAATTGCTTCAGCACTTGCAAGTATGGAAAATGCGGAGGAATAAGATATGTACTGAAAGGTAGTTCTTTCACAGCCATTGTCAGCAGAGTATACTATGGTCCTCATCAAGAGCAAGATGAACCAAGAAGATATTACCAGAGTTTACTTTTTTATCACTAGTGGTGCCCAACCCAAAAGTGGGAGCTGCCACACATCATTATTTTCAAATGAGCCAAATAAGGGAGTATTGTAAATAGAAATTTTTAATGTAGCCCCTAAGTTATCAGCCTAGGAAGCCATATCAGAAGGTGAGGAATTTTTAGGGAAACTTTTTGTCCAGTGCCCGCTTTAGCTAGTGTACCATGGCGGACATAGGGGTTGGGGCATCAGCGACATGTGGCATAAAGAGGTATAATTGTGGTTTTTTCATTAATGAGGCTAGCAGTGTCCATCGCCTCAATTTATTGAGCAAGTTGATGCTCAGCAAAAGTGATGAGAGCAGGCATACAAGTGAAAGACTTGATGCGCTGGCAGGTTTGGGGATTATTGGAGTCAAACAGAGTAGTTTATGTCACGTTGATGCAAGCACAGCTTACTTCAAAAACGAGCTCTTCATTTTCATATTTTGCATCCTCATCAAAATCCTGGGGTAAAGTTGGGATGGTGTTGGGATTATCCCTGGATTAAGTGAAAGCCAAGTCCAAGGTGAAGGTCAATATATTCATATGAAGGGCACAATTTTCAAATGACCCAATAATTTTGAGAATGGAGTTTGATTTAACTGGAATACTGAATTTGGGGATTTTCCTGTATTATGCTGAATTTGAGGAATGTTTACATTTCCGAGCTATTATTTAATCTTAATAACTTTTATCTATTCCCACCTATCCCAGTATTGGTACTTTCCTACAGTTCCCATGACAATACCCTTAAATTCCCTTAATTATATCCTTACATTTTGAAGCACTATAAAGAGCGCTTGTTTACTCTAAATAGAGTACTTCTCAGCAGAACATATTAATTACTTTATTTTTCTTTACTCTGATGGAGAACGTCTCGCCCAAGGCTGCAAGCTTTGAAGCCCTACCTTCAGACAAACGCGCCACCAAAGATTCCTCCCTGGTGGCCTGACAGATGGGAATACCCTCAACAAGGGGTTCATCGCCCCATGAAGATGTTGGCAGAGGAGTTTGTTGGTTGGAGAAGCTGCTTCTTATACCACCATTTTGTTTATATTTATATAGCTAAAGTAACCGTTTTTAGATCAAAAATGGTGGGGATGAGAATCAGCAGGCTTTACAAAAATTTCCTCCAAAGCAAAATATGACTTGACATTAAATGGCCAGTCACTATCGTCAATCCATTTGAGGCACTCAAATGGATTTAACTTGGCTAATTAAGGGCCAGCCACAAGAGTCTTTGCAGTGGCGGAACCTGATTGACTGCAAACAGTTCACCACAGAAGCTCAGCCAAAACTGTCTCAGCCATCAGCCTAGGATTCCACAATTCCAATGAATTTTTTAAAATAAAAGTTTAAATTTTATTTGGCTGCTGCTTTGAAAGCAGCGCCAGAAATAGCTGAGGTTGAGGGCAGGAGGATTGCGCCCCACTAAAAAATCTGGGTGTGGCAGCAGCTGGACCAACGCCAGAAGGAGGAGCGGCAGAAGTGGTAGAGGTGGAAGCTGTGGGGCACTTGCATTTTTAATGAACCAATTTGAAGCACAAGGGTCATAAGGTGCAGCAACCTTTGAAATGCGCCCAAAAAGGGTGATCAGGTGCAGATCTGATCACAGTGCAGGGGGAATCACAAGGTGGGTGTCACGATGGAAAGAGCAGATCATTAAAAAGGTGTGAGGCTCTGACAAAAGACCCACCCCATAGGGAAACACAAACTACAAGATGGGGTCTGCGCTATAAATGGCCAAACCCTCCGTCAGTTTGTGGCAAAAATGTTCAGAAAGAGGAATGACGGCAACCTGGCAAACTGGCCCACCAAAGTGGCCTCATTCAGGAGCTGCATGCAAACAGAGGGGATAGAAATATTTGTATAAATTATTGGCAGCTTAGATGCTGCCACCACATCAGCTTCTGAGAGGAAGCCAAGATCAAAAACCCCTTAAAGGGGCAGAAATCAATATAGCTGGCAGGTTCAAAAAATGCCGTGGCCATCTCAATGATGGCCACACTTACATATAGGAAAAGATATCCATATTCAACCCAGAGGCTGAAACAGAAATTGCTCTGTGGGAGCACAAAAGGGCTCCAGAGCACTGCTTGGGAGCTTGTGAGGTGGTGGGCCAAGTCCCAAGGGGACATAACGCCCGTTAGCATTGGGATAGTTTGCAGAGCTAGCCTTAGCACGCATTAGCAGTAGCTGAAATATGCCAGATGGCGGCACAACACCACCCCAAGCTGGGGCAGCAGGCGTCAACTGCATTGACATTGGTAAGTTTTGGCTCATTCAAGTGTACATTATTTATTTTTTTATTTCTAAATTTGGCTTTAATTTAGGTATTAAAGTAAAAAAGGTTGCTTTTGACTTTCAATGTTGGTAGCAGTTTTGGTAAAGGAGGTGGCAACTTCCTCGCAAAAATACTAGCCACTCCCACATCAGTTGAGAGAGTTTATTCTGGATAGAAATAATTTAATTATGGTATTTGGAATATGCCTTGTATTATCTTTTACAACTGAGGAATCTGAGTTGCAAAACACAAAAGATAATTATGTAGCTCCTGCAACAAAGTAAACTGTCTCAGGATCTCTTGATGGTGGATTACCATCATCTGAAATAAATGATGGATGGCTGGTGTAAAAACTGGCATAATTATCGCTGAGTGCGAGATATTCACCTCAGAGATGAGTAAGGTTGAGGATTCATATATAGCTTTCTTTTTAGCTGGAACAGAGGACGCTTGGTTTCTGTGGGAGCGATCTCCTGGGAAAAAAGCACCTTATAAGTGATTAATATTATTTGCACTATCTGCATGCTTAAAATGATAATTTTGGGGTATAAGAGTTGGAATGGAATTATCAATAGTGATGTGGAATTATACGTGGTTAGGTTCATCATTCTCAAGGTTATGATTTCTGTTGGTATTTACCCCTTTTGTAACGCATGATATTTCAGTAAGAGGCCAAGTGAGGTCTCAATGTATTCATTAATTATGAATGTATTTTTTCACTAGGTAACTTAGGAGAACACCTGGCAGGGAGCACCAATTTTTTGTATGGATAGGGTAGCTGAGGGAAGTCATTCCTCCAAAGCATACCAGAATGGATAAGATAATTCATCCCACTGAGGTGAGATCAGTGGGAGAGCTAGTGAAACTATAACAGGATCAGTTGAAAAATAGGTTTTCAATTACTATTGAGGAACCTATTGTGATAATCGGTAAATCAATATGATGACGTCTGGAGAAGAGCTGCTGAAAAGTCTCAAAAACTTAAATAAAAATTAATTTTAAATTGGAGGTAAAAAAGGTTTTTATTAAACTAAAAGGAGCGTATCTATAGGTTTTGACTTCACTCTATTTCTTTTAGGGTAGTGGATAATTCCACAAACAATATCTTCTGCACCCTGAACTTGGTCAGGTGAAAGTCAACAGAAAGCTTTCCATTGACAACTTTGCTAGGGGCAAGAGGGATATTGCTCCAATGAGAATGATTGATTTTGAGTTGGATTTTAGAGATAGGAAGATTTGGATCAATTGAAGTATGAATTGTATCAAACCAACTTCTTGCAAGTCAAATCCCAAAAATAAGTAGAAATTATGACTTTATTATTTAATAAAAATAGTCTTCATTGCGTAATCATATCTGTTATTGGTCTTCATCTTTTATTTTAAGTGAAAGTATATTAAGTAATTAGTCTAATATCATATTAGAGTAGCATTCTCAATTAACAATCTTAAGTCTGCTTGCATGAAGAACTTGCAATGAGGATACCTTGTGAAATTTGAGATTGATAAAAAAAGACGTTGATCAAGTATTCATTGTTTTTTTCCAGAAAACCAACATATAGAGTTATTGTAAAGTGGTGACAGGTGCGCATAAGAGTATGGTAGAGAATAAAACATTATTTTATCCAGAGTTACTTGCTTAAACTCTGATTAAAGAAGAACTAATCACCCAGGATTGTTTTGTCTGTCTACCACATCAAATTACTTCTTTTGTATAATCTGTGTATTTCACAATTCCCAATCAGCAAAACATCTAACCCATTTACCTAAATTAAGCAGCAAAGGATAAGGTATTGATCCCATGTATGTATATATATCATTAATCAGGGAAGGTCGACCAGGGGATATACACTTCCAATAATGTGAGGATAAAATAGTAAATTACTGTGAATAGTTAAAGGCACCTCAGATGGTTCAAAGCCCCTCTTATTGTCTCCAGGACCACCAATTTTATGACAGTAGGGTGTTTTATGATGACTTATCCTTGGATGCAGCATGAATTAAGGAAAGAATCACTATTTAGGAACCATATGGGGAACCATGTATTGATTGTCCTTCTGTTGCGTGGGGTCATGTTTCCAAACAACCATTCTTGGAATGTTTAATATATGGTAGTAAAATGATTATTGGCTTCTTGGAAGGTAGGCGTTGCTCCTGTAAGAGAACCCAGTACTATAGTATGGGTTGTCCATAGTGCTTTTGCTACTATTAACGCCCTTAAAGATGGATGAATAGGTGACTCCATGTTGAGAGCAAACATGTTCCTAGCCAAACTAAATGATTGTCCATTGTCTTTGCGGAATATGCGCATGACCTCTTTCCAGATAGCTACTGATATTTGACATTGTTTTAAACGGTGTACTAGGCTTCCATATTGGCCACATATTGTGCATTAGGAGTGGGCAGTGTTTGATCATTCTGCTGTGCAATATATTCTCTTCATTCATCTCCACACATCTGATCAATCCATAATTGTAGTAATGAGTGAAGCGTGAATCTACAGACCCTTCTTTGGGTCTCCAGGCTGTATGGTATATCCATACGATCCAGGTAAACAATCCTGGCAATGCGACTTGGATTTCAGCTCATTATGTTATCTGTAACTATTTGGTCATTAACTTCCTGTCTGTGAATTAGCCTTGGGCATCCTCGGTGACTGATCTGGCCAAATATGTGAATCTTTCACTCTGCTCTTCTCATGAATAGAATTATTCGTTTAAAGTGTAAAGGAGTGCCATGTGTTCCAGCAGCTGTAGAGTGAGATTCCAGATACTTAATTAATGTGTTTGGATGATCTGAGCTTTTTAATCAGAGTGCTCTTGTAAATTAGATCTTGCTGTTCTAGCCCAATATATCTCAGGAAGGTTTGGACTAGTCACCTAAGCTATCCAGGATCTTAGTATATGGGTCACTTGCTCTACATAATCAGTTAGCCCCATACCTCCAAACCTCCTAGGGCCAAATAGAGCTTCAAGGCGTACAGGGGAATCATGGGGGACCAAATTCATCCCTGTATCAAGGCGTAGATTGTATTAAAAAAGGACTGTGAGAAAACAATTGCATGAGCTGTAAACCATATGATTGATAATATCATGGAGTTGGCTATCATTCCCTTACTGTTAGACCTGTTTGATGTCCATGTAAGGAGGCAATGTGTTTTTTTCTTATCTATAAGTTGCTTTACATCATGGTGTTGGCGTAGTCTCATGTTTCTAACCATATCCCCAAGTGACGGACAGGTCCAGCTGCTGGCTTGGTAGTGTAGGGAATTTCCAGCAGGCTAATTGCTGATCTTCACCTCCTATATCTGGTGAGAAATCTTGATGTTTTATTGGTTTGTTGACCCATAGTAGATGGCGTCCAATGGGTCTGATATTTGCCCAGAAGTATGATTTCCAATTTTCAGTGTTGTGATGCGTTGCTTAAGGATTTGTATTCTTGCATTATTTTCTCAATTCTTCAGGAATCCTGGTTGTTGGATATACCCACCACGCAGTCATCAGAGAAAGCCATCATTTTGACTGGTGGTTGGCCATAGACGTTGATTCCATTGAGAAGGAGTTTGTATTCCGGATTAGGGGATACAGACTAAAATTGTATAGTAGAGGGCTTAGAGGGTCCCTTTGTTTGAGTCCTCTCTGTGGAAAAACTAGGTTAGTTAAAAATCCTGCTCCGCGCACAGTCATGGTGGCTGACTCTATGAACAACATCACCCAGTTTATGAACTTATTTGGGAGTTTTAATTTTTAGGAATGTCCTGAGATAGGTCCAGTTCACCCTGTCATATGCCTTCTGTTGATCTAAAAATACAAGCTCCAGATGCTTTAGATTGGCAGAAATTTGCAACTGTGTGAATATTGTTACATGTTGATTTTCTTGGGAAAAATCCATATTTTGATGGGGATATCACATCAGTTGCAATTTTCCCTAATCATTTTGGCCATAATATTGTGAATATTTTAGTATAAGTGTTGGTTAGGGAGATTGGGCGCCAATTGAATAGGTTTATTCTACCTTTTTTGTTGAATAGAGTAATAGTGTATGCATCTTTGCCTCTAGGTAGAAGGCATGTTTCCATATTGCACTTGTTCATGAAAGCTAAAATAATATTATATATGTTAGTAAAATATTCTATATAAAATTCGTGGGAGTTTCATCTGGTCCATGGCATTTCCCTTTTGGTGCACCATGTACTGTTTCCCATAATTCCTCACGTGGTATTTGGTTTTCTTAAATTGTTTTTTGAGCTGCGGTGTCAATATGTGCGTTTGGGAGGAATAACTTGATTTTTTCTGGTTTGACCGGTTCAGATTTATACAAATTTGTATAGGCACAGGGTACATTGGTCATGACTTCTTTGGGTGTTTCCGCTATGGATTTATCCAGTCATCAGACCTGTGTTCAGGATATCATATTTTTTGGGGCGTAAAATTGATGGAAAAGATAGCTTATACAAATTTCTCTATCCTTTAGGTTTTTGCTTTTTATTGTACCCCAACTCAGTGTTGGTGTTCACGCATCAGGGGTGTTTAACCGTGTGAAAACTCTGTCCATTTGCGTCCCCATCCAGGTCTGTATCATCTGCGTGGGGCATATTTCCAGGTGAATGATTTCTGCTAAGGTGTGTTTGATGATAGCTGAAGCTTCCTTGTATCTTCTTGATGCAGTGTTTAATCTGCTGTGTTGTTGATTTTTTGAAATTTTCCCAAGTGATTGATGGGTCTGAACAGGAATGCACTTGAAAATCCCATGTTGAGGATAATTCCTTCACCCAGTAATGAGATTAAAAGTCAGTTAAATTTCTGGGCGTATTCTGCACCCACCTGGGTGCTTGGGTAGTTGTTTCCACTGGTGTGAAGGACACCAAAACTAGCTGGTGGTCAGAGATTTCGATTTTTATAGTCTTGAATTTATGAATTTGGTGTCAGAGAATTGTTGGTGCAAGTATTAGGTCTATCTGTGACATAGAGATAAGTACACCATTATGCACATGTGGGCATGTCATGTTCTGTAGGAAGGGTGACCGTTTAGGTAATGGATCATATAGTCCTAGGGTGGCCTTTAGTACGCGGAGTTCCACTTATCCTTGTGGTGTCTCCATTGTGCATGGCCATTGTTCAGTGTCTGGGTTGATCCAGAAGTTCATGTCTCCCATTATGAAAGTGTTTGCTGGAAGATGGATTTGTTTTAGAGCTGTTAAAACTCTCAATGGTCTGTTGCACAGTTTGGTGAATACACGCTTGCTATTGTGTGCACTTCTTTTTGCCATGAGAAGGTAACGGCTAGTATGCAACCATCTAAAAACGAATTTTTATTAATGAATTTAAAGTTTTGGTTCACATGCACTATCACCACACAGTGTTGCAACCAAAATAATATTGTTGTAAAGAGCATGTTTTCCCATGACTCCTCCTTTCCCTGTGGACAGTGGGTTTCCTGCACTGTCAGGATATCCACAGGTGGTTTTGCAGGAGACTCAACTTCTTAGCCCAGTACATTAAGGACTTGAGTCCCACTATGTTCAGCATCCCTATCTCTACTGAGATGCCTGATGCACCTCAGGAGGGGTTAGCAGGGCCCCCCGGCCCTACTCCCTCAACCATCATTACTATCCATTGCATCTTTGCTGTAGAGAGCATAATTATGAGTAGGAGTTGGGGTCTATTATGCCCCTTTTGTTGCCGCTGTTTTTGCTGCTCTCCTTCCTTTGCTGGATTTTGCTTTCTCATTGCAGTGCACTTGTGTGTTCTTAAAGGTCATATCTTTATTTTACGCATTCCATTGTTGATTTTTGCTCCAAAATGGGTTGTACTCCACAATTTTGGGGTGTGTGCCAAACCCATGTTTTGCCACATTTAATTCCATATAGGGTTCTGCCAAATCCATTCTGTTTGGATTGGTTGTTTGGTTTTCTGTAAAAATTTGATTGGCTCATTGTTTCAAGTTCATCCATGTCTTCCTGGATCTGTTCTGGTGAGATGAATGATTTCACCAAATTCTTTTCCTTGGCTGCAACCAACTTGTGAGCTTGTTTAGCCATTTTTCATTCTTTCAGGAGTAATTGGGTCGACTATTTTATATTGTCCATATTCTCCTCAGTTGAATTCTTGTGTGGTGTCTATTGGGCCACCAGGGAGGAATCATTGGCGGCACAATCATATGAAGGCAGGGCTTTGAAGTTAGCAGCCTTGAACAAGATGTTTTCCATTAAAGTAAAGTAAAATAAAAAATAAAAGATCTTATGAGAAGCGTTTTATTTAGAATAATCAAGCACTATTCATAGTGCTTCAAAATGTAAGGATAGGAATAGGGATTGTAAGGATAGGAATAGGGATTTTAAGGGTAGGTCATGGGACCTGTAGGAAAGTCCCAATACTAGGATAGGTGGAAATAGATAAAGTGTGGGTAGAGATTAGATAACAATTAGAAAATGTACATATTCCCCAAAATTAGCATAATTTGGGCAAAGCCCCAAATCTGGTATTCTAACAAGAAATTGAACTATGTTCTCAAATTATTGGGCTATCTGCAAATTATGCCCTTTGTATGATTATATCGATTTTCCCCCTGGACAAAGCTTTCACCTAATCCAGGGATAATCCTGACAGTGTCCATGATTTTGGCATACTCTGAGTCATCTTTGCCCATTTTTTCCTCACAGAATTCTATTTCTCTTAGGCCTTCTTTTATGGGATAAGCATGAATCTTGTGCCCAAAGACATGGCATTGGTTGCATATGGGGGTGCACTCTCCACTGTTTTGTGGAATAATTACAATTTTTCCCATCAATAATAAAGGATGCGATGTGGGGGATATTTGTGATATCCTCCACTTTCTCCTGGTTCAGAGAAATGATTGCAATTGCCTTCCAAGTGCTAAGGGTCAATATCATCTGGAATATTTGCATTTAAAATTGTTTCATTTCTCCATTGGATTCCAAGCCTTCCTAGAGATGTTGTTCAACTACTGTGCACAACAGTGTAGTTAGAAGGTAGTATAAAATTATAAAATTGTCTTTAGATTCTGTCCAACGTGTATGTTTGGTTGCTACCAAATTTTGACCGTTGGGAAAGGTCATTCACTACTCTGATTTTTGCTGCTTCATTCACTTCTTCTGATGTTTTGAACCCAAGATCTACCCAACCTTTGTGGATAGTATGAGTTGTCAAGTACACCATGTGTAGGAATAATTTAAGTTGGGCTTCCCCAAATTTTTCTTACATTGCCAGTGTCTTTATGCCAAAGAATACATGTATCCCAAGATCCATTGATGATAGCAGTTGCAACTGGGATACTTCCATGTAACTGCAGTATTTACTAAAAAATCCACAAAATCTGCAGGATGTACCTCCTCAGGATTTTTGTTTTTACTGTTATTTTCATTTATTCCTGTGCATTTGGTGCCTTTAGGCAGTGCATATCCAGGTCCACTAACCTTTACTGCATTCACCCAATTCTTTACTTGTTTATTAATTGTGCTCATCTCACCTGGTATTGAAAATCAAATTGTGCTGTTTGAATTGAATTGTTTACTAAAAGTGATAGTGATTGAAAAGAAAAAAAGATCCATGCATGTATATATATTTTATTTATTCAAGACAAGCCAACTAGGGGATGTACATTACTGAAAAGAAAGTAAATATTGACATGAAACCTGAGCAGGGTCAACTCCATCATGGAAAATTTTCCACCTACAGATTGGGACTCAGATTTTTCTAGTTATGTCATGGCTAAGGTTTTTGTGTTATTAGACCTACTAACCGCCAATAGCTTCCTTCGCCTGACAATCCAATTATGTGCAAAGGGCAGGAATCAAACCTGCAACCTTCAGGTTGGTAGCTGTACTCCCTACTGACTCACCTTCTACCCCCTTATGTATGTATATATTTATTATTATTTAACCGAGGCAAGCCGACCAGGGGACAGGCATTACCGAAAGAAAGAAATGACATTAAACCTGAACAGGGTCAACTCCGTCGAAGAAAGTTTTTCCACCTCCGGATCGGGACTCAAATTTTTCTGGTTACGTCATGGGTAAGGTTTTCGTGTTATTAGACCTACTAACCGCCAATAGCTTCCTTTGGCTGGCACCCCGATCGATGTGCGAAGGGCGGGAATCGAACCCGCAACCTTCAGGTTGGTAGCCGTACGCCCTTACCGACTCGCCTTCCACCCCCTTATGTATGTTTATATAGTTCAATTATTAATGATAAAAATTATATATATTTCAGTAATAATAAGGTCAGTTTAAAGATGTTAAGCCGCACAGATCTATTATCATGGCTGCGATTTAAATAGATAAACTTAATATTAAGTGCCTTATATAGTAGGTACACAATATCTGGATGGCACATTTAATCAAATGTAAATTTAAGAAAGTTGAGCAATTAAGAAATTTAAGATCAAAGTTTTTTTAAATATAGGTAATTAGAAAAGATTACAAACTCTGAGAAATGAGGATTTACAATAAGCATATCAGTGAATTCAATTCAGCACAGGGTATTAAATGCATGTTTACTAGTTTTTTTATGGACTTTCTCTTTTTTGAGTATAAAGCTCAACGTCTCTAAGATAGAAACACTAAGAGTTTTTTATTGCAAAAATTTAGGAAACACAAAAACTCAAACGTTGTGCTATGTGCTTTCTTGCCTTTCTTTTCTTATAACTTATTCAACTTTTGGACTCTTTAAATATTAAAAATAAAACAAGGCGAACAATTTCTTCTCCCCATTAGGGTAGGACCACCTAGTGCTAAAAAAACAAGGCAAACAATCTTGGGCTAGATATACCATGGTGAGTTTTTCTGGCAGTACCTTTTCCAAACCTTTTTAAAAAATAACCCACATCAGAGTGGTATCAGGAACACATTGCTATGCAACTATACCAATGTTGCTATATGTAGGTTAATAATACTTTTAATCATCATGCTAAAATCACCTTTCGCCCACTGCCTCCCGAGTTCGATCCTGGTAATGGACTTTGGGTAGGGGACGATTTTGACTGTGTTGGTTTTGCGCACCAATGCCCCGAACTGAGATAGCGAATAGCAAAGGCGGTCCATGGAGTTCCTGGCTTATCATACGCCGCGCATGGAGGTTTTCCGGGTTTTATCCTCCTTTCCCATTTTCTTCACTTCCCTAATCGGTGCGGTATCGTCCCCAGGTCGGCCCACCTCGAATAAAATTTATATAAATCACCTTTCGCATTATGATAATAGTGGTTTTTTGGATCCACTTGTAAAATCATACAGGTATTTAAAGCACAAAGTTATGGGCTTATTACATAAGATGATGTGTTCAGTTTTGAAATTAATTTGAACAAGTATAAACTATCCTTGAGTTATTATGTTTCTATAAAAAAGCACAAATTTTTGCCATAAAGTGAAATTTATCTAAAATATCTCAGAAATGAACTTTGTTCTCATGAGTAGGCCAATTTTTGTGGTAAATCTTGTGGTTATATTGGCTTTATTACTTTATTATCTATGATAAGACTTGTCAAGGTATTAATCAGCTTATGATTATTTTAAAATTGTTCTAAAATAAATATTCCATTTTTACGCTAAACCCAAATAAATATCTATTTTGATGTTTTTAGACTTTAATGATGGAAAATTCCATTTATTCTCTATTCTGTTTGATTGATCAATAATGGCTATTTTTTTCCAGGCTTCCAGAAAGTATCAGGTTAAACTTCTGATAACTTTTAATGTAAATAAACTTTTGGATGCAACTAACAAAACTTTTGTGCATCACAAAGATAGTTTTCTCCTGAAAAGCTTATCAAATGCTATTGTTAGTGATTAGATTAGTAGTATTATTACTTTTTGTAACTGATGCCAATAATATATGATAATCAGCATTTGATTACCAATTGTCACCTATATTTACCCCAATTCCTTTTCAATTAAGATACCTTAGTTTTAGTTTAATTTTGGTGATTATTTTTTACTATTCATAGTTTTAAGGCCATAATATTAGTTAATTTTACCAAAGGTTGCAAGATTTTCACTGAACCATTTTTGGAACAGACTGCTTTCCATATCTCTAAAAAATAAGCTTTGAATTTAGCTGAAACCTCCTTAAGCCTGTTCTAATGACGCTTTACAACAAGTGTTGCTCATTATAGGGGAACATTGGGCCATTTCTCACAAATTAAGCAGTCCACGGAATGAGTGGAGATTCATCTGGTAAGAGTGGAATGACCAAATTTGAGAAGTAAATTTGTAAGAAAGTTGCTAGTATGTAAGATCATACTTCTACATTTAGTAAAGCTTTCAGAAAAAATGAAGACGAAATTTGGCAACTGACCAAAGCTTTAAAAATATGAGCTTTGAAAACTAGAAGTTAAAATCATGGAAGTCAAATCTAAGGAAATGGAGCGGGAAAATTGCAGCACTGTTATTAAGCTTGTAGGTATGTAAAATTCACTGCCAATTAAAATATGTAGAGAAACTATATTATCAGACAGCTAATCATCTGAGAATAATAATTTCATATACAACCATGAAGGATTACATAAAGCCCCCAAGGTGTTGAATGCCATCCCAAAATGACACACTATGGAATTTGGACGACCAGCTTCAGAGTCAAACAGTTTTTCAAGTTAAATGCTCAATTTTGAAAATAGTTCCCTTACTATTTCAAATTTTGGCCACTTCCAAAACTAACTGAGTTGTTTAAAAAGAACGTTCCACATTTATTAACCCTTTTTAAATGACTATTTTGAATGCAGTGATAATCAAAAATGTAATTTCTTTGATTAATTGCCTACATATGGAGATTTAAAACCTTATACTACTTAGATTAGCAAGAAACAAGTGGATTCACAGAGACAAAGAATGCAGTATTATCGAAGATAAACAGCCCAGAGTGCATTACAAACTGAAATAAAGAATTAGTGTTTTAGTTAATAATAACGAAATAATAGATGCCTCTACAATAGGTTATATCAAGAGCTCAAAATTTCTTAGGTTTGGAGCAATAAATGATTTTAGTCACAAGTTGCAATAAAGTTAGCACTACATCACCATAAAAAGTTTAAATTTTCTATAATTCAAAGCTTAAATTCTAATAAAAGAAATCACAGATGGTGTTGGATTTTTATAACTCTGTGGAACAACATTTTTACCCCTACCCCAAGCTACAAAAATACAAATTACATTAGGAAATTTTCTAAAACAAAGATTAAATTACCTATTATAGATGTAGATGGTCTATCACAGTTACTAACTGTTCTAGTCTTACAGAGCAAAGCAGATGAGCTATACAAGAAAAGGTCACAAAGTATATTGTAAATCAACCACTGGAAATTGCAATCAAAGATTAAGGTAATGAAAACCAAAAAAGACTTTGAAGGTAATTTATTAAAAATAGATAGGGGGAAATTATTATTTTTTTGAAGCCTTCAGAATAACCTGCAATCATCAATGAAGCTCATAAATTAACAGTACATTGAGAGTTGCGGAAAAAATTAGAGCATGTTTCTCAGAAATCCATTGAATCACTTAATTTTGGAACTGTGTAAACTATTGTTTGCTGTATAATGTATCAGGCACAAAAGCCCTATATAAATCAACTACTTTCTTTACTGGAAAAAATTGGGTTTTCTTGGCATATTATTTCCATCAACATAATAGGATTATTTTCTGAGTACTGAAAAAGATGCTAAATTATTGTGTCTATCAATCACTTTACTAGTTGGATAAAGACACGCTCTTTAGCCAAATTAGATTCCAGAAATACCACCAAGATTTATAGAGACAGTTAATGGATTGGCATGGTTACCCCAAGATATTTAACAGATAATGAAATTAATTTTACTATTAATGATATACCAAGACTTAATTAGTTAATGAGTGTTATAAATTTGGAGGAATTGTGGAGATACACCATAAGGTTTTTGCGCAGAGTCAAGCCCACCGAGAAACAGACAGATGATATGGAGAATGTTGGCGCACAAAACAACGTAAAGATTATAATAAAATATGGAGCAATAGCTTCAGTCACAATACTTTATTTATTCTAATATAAAACGGCAAATTCCTTCTGCTACGCTCATCTCTCCCTTGAATAATCCTCCTCCCTTCATTTCTCTGGCATCACTTATATCTCAAAATTTCGGTTAATAACAACATTTTTGCTTAGACTATTTGTTCCACCATATTCTTATTGGTTCCAGCAGAGGTTTCATTCATTAAATTTATAATCGCCTAGTTTGAGGTGATTTACCAATTAATCATTGTGCGTTGACCTCTCCTAATCACCTCATTTGAAAGTAGTCCAATAACCATCCGTTCTAACCCAATATTGCCTCATCCTAAGACGCTCAAATAATCATAATTAGAATCATGATTATTGAATTATACCCATTCCGCCGTACTGACTTTTGGCTTATTGTTCAATCATATCAGAATCACGACATTACCCTCACTTGACTGGATGATAAGGCTCCTATTGCTTATATGCTCTGAGGAACTTCACATGCACTCGGTTGATAATCTGACCACTGACAGGGTCCTTGATAGTCTAAGCGTCAACACCGGTTTTCTCAATAACTTTAAATGGACAAATCCAGATCCAGGCCAATTTTTGTTTCTGCCTGAACCCATATTACTACTGGAATAGAACCATGTCACCATCTTTGAACTGGGACAGCCTGCTACGCTTACCTGATTAACAGCCTGATTCTTTAGCTTTTGGATTAAGCTGAATAAGTACGCTTCAGTATGCAATTTTATTAGAATTTCAGCTAGGGTCATCAAATAACGTTGTGGAGCCATTCCTCCAGTATCTTCTATGCAGGCATAAAGCAGCGCCACAAGAGCAGGGTGTCGTCTATACAGTAATTGAAAGGGGCTCTTCACCATGGCAGAATGATATCTAATATTATATTCAAGATGGCGGTGGACAGGAGGGAACTCCAGTATGAAGGTCGATCTGCTACCAGTCTTATGGAGTATGTTAACTAAAGTCCCACTCACTCGCTCAACCATCCCATTAAACTCAGGGTTGTATGGGGTCGTTAGGACCCCAAGGATAGCCATAAGCTCTTTCAGCTACAAAACAATGTGGGAAGTGAAGTTAGTTCCATTATTGGTAAAAAGAAAATAAAGGCAGCCATGTAACTGGATAATACATTCTAGTATAAACTTGGTCACAGTGACTGCCCCCAAATCTCGTATCACCTGCACCTCAACTCACCTGGTCAAGTGGTCAATAGCCACCAGAATGTACTTGGACTGGTTAGCTCCCGTTGGTAGAGGGCCAACGACATCAAGGGAAACTATATGCCAAGAAAGATGGGGTTTCACTAACTGGTACGAGGTCTTCTGGCAGAATGGTTTTTCCACTTGGTACTGGTGACAACAAGAATTGTTCTCAAGCACATCAAATTTCATACTTTCCCAGTAATATTGAGGGTGCAACAGTTCCATTTCTTACGCACACCACCATGTTCTACTGCCATATGTGCGCTCATAATGATACCATGACGTGCTGAGAGTCACGGAAAGCACAATGTAGAATTGCCAATCTGCTTGTTCATTTCCCCATTCCGCTGGAAGGTATTGGCTCACATTTCATTTAGTTCCTTTATCACTTGTAGCAGTTCGTTGTATTGTCTGCTGAGCATTTTATCATACACTACACCACTGAGATCCACCATAACTATTTTTATTTATTTGAGGATGGCCGACCAGGGTTCAGGCACATCCAATATGTAGGGAAAAGGAAAATGGAAAACAGAAAAAGGAAGAGAGCGCAAAACACAGGAACACAAAAGATACGACTTGGCACACTTGGGTGTGGCTAGGAGCCACGGGTGGTGGATGACTAGATCTTAAGTGGCATGGCAGCTCAGGGGCTAGTAGGGTTTACCGCCTATGAAGACTGTGAGGTTTTCAATGTCATAACGAAGGAACCTGATTGAAATCCAGTTTCTCATCCGTTTCTTCCATTAGTGTTGGAGTGAGCTGAACAGCCAGGCTTGGAAGTGGTCAGCCAAATGGCTGTGGAATCTGACAATGGCTTAGTTGAAATTGTGGAGGATCCCGTTGAAAGCGTCGAGGGTAATTGTGTAAATGGACCATACTGCAATGCTCACAATTAGAGCCCTTAGTGTCTGGGGGATAGGCGAGGCCATGTTGAGTGCCAGGATATCGCGGGATAGTCAGAATTCAGCTGTAGGTGATTGTTGAAACAAGTGTATCACGTTGGCCCAGATATGCGCGGATGGCGGGCACTCTTCCAGGCGGTGTGCTAGTGTGTTGGGTCTGCCGCAGATGGCACATGACTTGAACATTGAGAAAGTATGGTCGGTTGTTCTAAACATATGGCGCATGTATTGCCAGACTGTGGAGCACACTTGTGGGTTAAGAGGGGGCAAGTGATGAGGTCCCACACCTGCTTTTGGATGCGCAAGTCATATGGGACGTCTTGGTGGTCTAGGTAGTCAATCTGGGAAAGAGGAAAGGGTGGTAGTGGGGCAGGCGCGTTAGACACTGTTTGTCCTCTGTGAAGTTGCACGTAACCAGTTTGAGGGTGAATGTCTTCAGATTGCTGTGCAAAGGAGAAGCTCAAATCCCCTTGTCTTAGGTTGTACAGGATGTGTTTGAAATATCGGTTGGTGTTGTGCGGTCCAGTTGCAGTTGGATGTGTTGCAAAGTATTTTATCAGAGTTGCAGGGTTGGAGGGGGACCTCAGATGTAGTGCCCTTGTGAAGTTGGTTTGGGCTGCCTTAACCCAGTGGGGGGATGGTGGGTTGGGTGGCGTTGTGAGAGCTACCCATGAGCCTAGGATTTGCGTTGCTCTTTCCGTGAAGTTGAGCAGCCCCATCCCGCCTTTCTTCCATGAGCCGTACATGGTCTCAAGCCTAACAGGTGCGCAGTAACCAGAATATAGCCAGTTCTGCAGGAGCTTTTAGACTGCATTGGTAAAGTTGGCGGAGAAGGGAACCGCGTGGGCAGCAAACCATAACTTTGACAAGATCAGGGAGTTGGCTAACACAACTCTTCCAGTTAAACTAGCTTTACTCCTCCGTATACATATCATTCTTTTTGTGATGTTGTCCAAAATGTTGGTTTCAATGGTGTCAAGTGCACATCCACCGGCTTCAATCCATATGCCCAGATAACGGACTGGGTTGGTGGCGGGGTGGTGTGCAAAGGGTAAACACAGTGGTTTTACTGGCTTGGACCGTTGTTGTGTGGTTGGATGTGTGGTTGGTTGGTTTGTGTGGTGGTGGGAGGGTGAGGCCCAGTTCAAACTGAATTTGCCCATTAAATTACATCTGTTTTCTGTTTGTTCAGCATGGCGTTACTCACTGACTCATATTGGTGAATAATGCGCTCAATCGTCCTGGCATCCCTATTGCCTGAGACTCCAACAACGCAGTCGTCAGCAAAGGCTAGCATTTTGGTTGGTAGTTGTCCCTCCAACCTGATTCCAGTGAGCTTTGAGTTTGCAATGTGGAGGAGAGGGTCAAGGGTAAAATTGTATAGTAGGGGGCTAAGCGGGTCACCTTGTTTAAGGCCCCTTTGGGGGGTGATGGTGTCAGTTAGGAAACCTAGGCCTCTGATTGCAAACCTGGCTGAGCGCGTTAGGAGGAGCGTTCAGTTTATAAAGCGGGGTGGTAGGTTAAGAACCTTTAGACACTGTTCTAGGTAACCCCATTGCACTCGGTTGTATGCTTTCTTTTGGTCCAGGAAAGCAAGGGCGCCTGTGGTGTTATCTTGGCAGATGTTAGCAATTGTGTGGATGTTATCCCAAATTGAGCGATTTGGGATGAAGCCAAACTGATGGGGGAGAGGGCTGTCTGAGCAATGCAACCCAAACGTTTGGCTAAGATTTTAGTTAGTATTTTGGTGTCAGTATTGGTGAAAGCGATTGGATGCCAGTTGTTTAGGTCTACCTGGTCTCCTTTTTTGAAGAGTGTGACCACATATGCGTCTTGGCCGCCTGGTAGTAGGTATGTGTCTTCCAGGCACTTATCTATAGTTGCCAGTAGTATCGGTGCGATATATTCAAATATTTTTTGAAAAATTCATATGGTAGGCCATCAGGCCCAGGGCACTTGTTGCGCGGAGTTGATCTTATTACCTCCCATAGTTCATCTTTAGTGATGGGTGCTACAAGGTCTAGTTGACCAGCTATAGTGTCAATATTAGTTTATGATAAATTTTATTAATTTCTCTAGGTAATGCAAAGTCCGCCGTGTACAGATCAGTGTAAAATTGGTGTAATTCAGCCGATATTTCTGATGGTGTGGATGCCAGTGTGTCATCTGCTTGGCGGACCTGTGTGCAAGTCACCAAAGTTAAAATTGGTTTAAAACGGCGGAAAAATTGGGCCATGTGAGTTTCTCCAGATAAAATGTATTTTGATTTGTAGCATACTTTGGTGTAATGCTGGTGTTTTCTAAAGAGGTAGTTTACCTGTGTGGATAGCTGGAACCACAGGCGGCCCCATTGGGGGGTGTATCCCTCGCGAGGTGTGTTGTTTTCTAAATGTTGAACTGTCTGATAGCCTTGTTGATTGTTGTAAACATCACGGGTGTTTTTCTGGAGTTCATGTGGCAGGCTTTCTTGGTTGTGCAAGCCTTGAATATTTCCCACTCAGCAATAGAGTTCCCGTTGGGTGGTCATCTTTATTGCTGTGTTGTTGGCACCATCTTGATCCAAAGTTTAAGCTCCGGAAGATGGATGGTGCTTGGGTGAACTCTGTGCCAGGTTGGTAGCTTTTTGTATCTTTCTGAGGATGATAATGCTAATGAGACCATCCGGTGGTCAAAGAAAGGGATAATTGTTGTTGTAAAATCTGATACCCAGTGCCAGAAGTCTATAGGGGCGAGCATCAGGTCAATCTGGGTCATTGAGACCAGCTGGTTATTGTTGTGGTGGGGCCTCATCATGTTGGCCAGGGTGGAGGCTTGTTTGGGAATGGTGTCGCATAGGCTCAGCGTTGCCTTTAGTATACATAGTTCCATGTGGCCGCGGGGTATAGCCTTAGACTTGGGCCAGCAGTCGGTAATGGTGTTAATCCAGCAGTTGAAATCTCCCACAAAAAACGTTGCCTCAGGGAAAGGGATTGAGAGGATATCGGAGAAATTTTTTTGGCAGTTGTTCAGATCATTTGGGGCATACACACACGTCATGGCGAAATTTTCTCCATTCCACTTGAGGTCCACTAGAAGCAGCTGTCCCTCCATATGAAGGATGTGCTTTGGATATTTACTGGAGGGTCACGATTTGTTCAAATTACCACCCCACAGTGGTATGCCCAAAAGGATTTGGCCAGAAGGAGCATGGTTGAACATGACTCCTCCTCCCCCAGTAGACTGTGGGGTTCTTGGATGGCCAAGGTGTCCACGGTAAAATTGTGCAGGAAAGCCATTTTTTAGCCCGGGATGTGGGGCCTTGACTCCCGCGATGTTGAGCGTCCCTATGTTGATTGTGGTAGTCTGCACATCAGGAACGCTGGGGTGACCCACTGAGGTCACCCAGTTCCTTATCACGGGTCATACTGCGAGTATGGGGCCAATTAGCCAGATTGGTTCCAGTGTGTTGGTTAGCAGTCTTAGTACTGGTTTTTTTTAGTTTCTTCTGGCTCGGATTACTCCGTGGAGTTTGGGTCTGGCGTGGGTTGGCTTTTGCCCTATCAGCAAAAAACTTTTGCCGCTTGCCTGTGGGTTTGATGGGCAGAAACTAGGAGTTGGGGTGATCAGGTTTTGTGTATAAGTGTTGTCACATTGTGATTGGCTGAAATGGTCTTCCATATCATCAATTATCACATGTGATTGGCTGTGAGGATCCACAGTGGTGCAAGGTGGATCTGCTCCCACTTGGTTGAAGGTGTTTGATTGGTTGTGTCCAAAAAATTCATCATTTTGGTTGCGTTGGGTTATATGTGGGGGATCTGTTTGGTTATTCCGCTGTGCTGCCATGGAATCCAACTGGATCTGTTCTGGGGAAATTGTGGTGTGGGTTTGGGTCTCGGCGGAACTTGCGGCCTGCTTGCGGGCAGTCTGTGCATGACAGTGGTCCCTGTGTGAAATGGGCTCAACCAAAGTGATGTCAGCTCTTTTGCCCCAATAGAAGGCTAAAGTGGAGTCCTTAATTTTGCCAAAAGGTAAGCTTGTTTCATCCATATTGTCCTCACAAAATTCCGGTGCTTCAATCCCACACTAGATGGGGAACGCGTGGTCTTTGTGGCCTATAGCTGAGCAGAACTCGCAGATAGGTGAGGTTGTTCTGGTGTGATGTGGAAGGGGCGAGATACACTGCCATTGGGGAGGTTGATGGTTGCCATGCAGGGAATGAGGGTGATATCCTCTACAACGTCCTGATTGGGTTCTATAATGGCTATTGCCTTCCCTGTACACAGGTGGGGCAGGAGGGGAAACTCTCAAATTCAAACTGTTTGATTACGCCGTAACCTTTGAGGCCCCTGCAGAGCTCATCCGCGAGGATATCGTGTTGCATGGTGCTCAGGAGTCGGTCAAATATATTGAATAGGTCATTTGCCTCATTCCATCATGTGCGCACCATGCAGATGGTGCGGTTTCATTGTTAATCTTTATGGAGAATATGATTTTTGCTGCTTCTGCCGCTTCTTCCATGGACATGAACCCATCGTCCACCCATCCTCTATGTAAATTATTATAATTTTACTGAGACAGTGTTCAGGAAAGTCGCAGAGAAGGCCTCTCCCATTTTTTCCCACAATTTGAGGGAAGTATCGATGACCATAAAACTAAGGCTGTGCTCAAGGGAGGACAGGGGTTGGGAGTGTTCTATTTTGTTATATGCGCCCATTTTTTGCAGAAATTGCAAAACTTCAGGTGCGGCGCTGTACTCACCCTTTTTGGTGGGAGGGTGTGTCAACATTCCACGAGGGCATTTTTCCCCGGCGGGTTGGGAGGGCTTCAGGCCTTTTGTGCTGGCCACTTTCACCCAACTGGTGTTGTTGCAGACAAATTTGCTCATATTACTGGTTGATTGTCAATCTCAGAGAAATTGCATAGAATCGTGTTACTAAAAGTGATAGTAACGGGAAAGAAAAGCAATCCACCATAACTACAATTGTTGGTAATCTCAATAAGCAGTCTGCATTTTAGTGTTTTGCTTCAGGTTGGTAAAGAATCTCAAAATATAATCCTGCAGTTTTATGGTCCATCAGGCTAGACGCCCCTCAGGCTCTTTGATGTTCTGCAACCAGCATGATAAGGCATGATCTGATATGACTTTATACTTTACCTATGAAAATATTCCCTGAATTGCTTATAAGTATATATCACTACTAAGCACTCCCGCTCAGTCATGGTGTATGTGCGTTCATGACAGTTTAAGCTACAACTACAGTATGCAACCAGATGCTCCTCCCCTTCATCGTCTTTATGGGACATAACTGCCCTAACAGTGGAAAGGGACGCATCCATTTGTACAATCAAATCTTTTTCTAAAATTTGGATAGCGTAGCACTGAGCATTGATCAACGCCATCTAAAGTGTATCAAAGGAGTGTTGATGGCATTTCATCCATTTGAACATGACATCCTTCGTTAGTATCTCAAACAGTTGACCTGCAATACACCTGATTTTGGGTATAAAGTGGTGGTAGCAACCAACCATCCCCAAAAATACCTGGATGTTATGCTTACTGGTGGGCGTAGTCATCTTTAATATAGCCTCCACATGATGGGTTGAGGTTTCAGCCCAGTTGAGTCTACTACAAACCCAAGGTTTCCATCTGATTCTTGAAAAAGTGGCATTTCTGGGGCTTAATCTTGATGTTGGCCTCAGACAACTGGCGAAATACCTCCTCCAAATGGGTAAGGCGCTCAGAAAACTTGCGGGAGAATATATTGATGTCAACAAGGTACACAAGTATGCTCAACAGCTTCAGGTTACCGAGAATGGTATCTATGGCCCGCTGGAATGTAGTCAGGGCGTTAAATAGCCCTTGAGGCATATGGGATGGTTGAAAAATCCCCATGGATATGATAATGGCGCATCTCACATGTTCCGCTGCATGAAACTCAATTTGCCAGTAGCCCAATATCAAGTCCATCGCTGGGAAGTAATGTGATCCGCCTAGCTAATCCAGAAAATCATCCATTGGTGGAAAGGGACACGAGTCCTTCTTGATGATGCTGTTAAGCTTCCAGCAGTCTATTACTACCTGATTGGTGCCATCCTTTTTTACAACAAGAATGGGCGAAGCTCATGGAATTTTTGTGGTACAAGCATCCCTTGCTCCAGCAGCTTCGAAATTTCTTCATTTACTTCTCAGCTGCACTCAATTGGCGGATAGGCCACGACTTGATGGGGGGATGATCCCCTGTGTCCAATTGATGGGCCACCACCCTAGTGCACCCTAAATTGTGGTCATTGACAGCAAAAAATTCTCCTTATATTTATAAATAAAGATACCGCCCAATTCTGTTCTTCAATTAAACTGACTAAGCTTTCATGTGGAACTACTATCATTATGCTGTGATGCGAATTGACTGGTAAACAAAATTCATCCAGAAACCCAAACTCATGAACCTGCAGGACCTCATCAACTGGGGTTAAATGTAAATATGCCACTATTTGATGCCAGCGATTTGAATTGGTTCTTTTTGTAAGTTTGCTAGCAAAAGCTTGATCTCCCCATGGCCTGAAAGTATTATGCCTGGAGCCACGTTGGGCTCAAGCTGTAATTGCTGATAAGGAACAATAACTTCCTCATAGAATCCATCTGGCACTTCTACCACCAACTTGGTGTTCACTATTACTTGGTGACTGGAGGGAATGGACATATTCCTAGCTGCTATGAGAAGCACCACTTGGTATTCATATATCTGGTGGGGAAAGGCCCGGATCTTACCCTTTATTTGATGGTAGAAAATTAGAATCACCCCGTCACTATATGCCAGGTTGATATGAACCATGTGCACCAGATCCTTCGGCACTCCACTGGAGGTGAAGTAAATCAGGAACTGATGTCCCAGAGTTTTGAGGTCTCCGCCATCACATCAACAATAGCCCTAAAGCGCCGCATGAAAGTGGTTCCAATTAACAGGTCATAGTTATTGTTCAGTAGCACTATTGCTGGGGCTAAAATGACAATTGAACCAAACTGTAAGGGTAGCATGCTGTTTACTTTTTCAGAGACCGTTCTTTCTGCTCCCCCAGTCCCATACACCATATGATGTTTCACGTTAGGCTTTAGTGCTAACATCGCCATCAACTTTATGGACACTATGTTAACTGTAGCTCCTGTATCAATTATAGCACGGACTCAGGTTTTTGCTATGAAAATGTCACAATATCTACACTCAGATAGGGTGAATTCTGATCGTTTAAAACATGGACATTTAACAGATTTCTTTTCCCCAGGACGCTCATAATACCTGACCTGAGTTTAGGGTACACTTTAACAATAGCGTCAACAGGAAGGGCAGTTTTACCCCTTTTAAGAGAGGCGCATCAGAGGATGGATCTGGCCTATCTGTAGAAATTTGGTCAAACATTTGACAGGCATAAGGCTTTGGTTGCTCCTGGGGTCCTTCTTCCGCCATGCCCTTGGTTTACACTTGTGTCAATATATTCATCTCTCCAACCGGCTGCTGATATAGGAACAAGTCATCATACTGAGGGACTTCAGCTATTTGTACGAGGATAGGTTTAGGTGGGACGTTTTGGGTTGATATAGTGGAGGTACGTGTCCCATCTCTTTTCACTCAAACTTTTCCCTAATTGTACTGATCCTACATTAAATAATGGACCTGACGATTGGGGCAGCCTCTTGCCAGGTGCTCAGAGCAACAGCACTTAAAACAATTGAACCCATAGGGTTTGCGTCCTTGATAGTTGTGAGATGGGCCACACCAAAAGTTGGGCTGAGATTGATTGGTGTGAACAGGCCCCACCCAATAGTTGAACCACTGATGGCAACTAGGTTGGGAGTGAGGTGCGTAGTGATAATAAACCTGTGTGTTACTAGACGGACTCTGAACAGGGCGGGAAATTTACCCAAATAAGAAAGTCCAACAGCAAATGCGGTAGGTTACTGCTCTGTATCGGGCGGAGGAAAGGTTTTGGATAGATGGCGTAAAATTCGAACAATTTTTTGCAAGGGTACATCATCTGCTAAATATGGAGCATGACATTTTAAAATTTGCAGTATGGCTTCACTGAAGGGTCATCACTATGCATATGTTAGATTCAGATAAAGTCCCTGTCCCAATTAACATTTGAGCTTCCGCCATAAACCAATAAGTAAATGCAGTTCAGGTCTCATTACTCTTAAACTCAATGGTCAAGAACTATGCCTTCTGCTGCGACATCTTTGCAGTACCCCCTTACAACAGCAGCACAGTATCCTTCACTTCCCAGTATGTAATGATACTGTTGGGAAGATAGCAAGCAACTTAGTTGGAACTTCCTAACATCCAAGGTGGATATTAACAATTTCTCTTTCTGCAATCTGAAACTCCTTCTTCTACAAACTCAAATTGCTTAAAGAGCCCATGGATGTTCCCATAACAATCAAACGGAGGCAGTTTATCAGAGCATTTCTACTTAAGAAGATCATCTTTCCTTTTGAGAACAGCATCCAAGGCAATTCTAATTTATAAATATTCAGTTGTCCTAGTGTGCTGGAAGGATTCCCCGTTAGTGTAGGCCTGATGAGACATATCTGATGCCCTAATTTTTATTTTGTTTTTGGTGTTGATCAATAAACCCCTATAATGAGCACCACTGTTATAAATTCAGAGAGAACATAGAGATATGTTGTAAGGTTTTTGTGCAGTCTCAAGCCCACTGAGAAATGGATGGATGATAATGAGAATTTCATTTTTAATAAATATAGCAAAGGTTATAATAATTTATGAAGTAATTGCTTAAGTCACACTACTTTATTTATTCTTTTATAACTCAGCAGATTCCTTCTGCTCTTTTCACTTCTCTCTTGTAACAATCCTACTCCATTCAATTATCTGGTATCACTCATATCTCAACATCTTGGTCAATACCAACCCTTTTGCTTAAACTATTCATCCCGCCATATTATTAGTGGTTCCAGCAGAGTCTTAGTTATTAAATTCATGATCGCCTAGTTTGAGGCGATTTACCAATTAATCATTGTGAATTGACATCTCCTAATTGCCCCATTTGGAAGTGATCCAATAATTATCCACTCTAACCAAACATCGTCTCCTCCTAAGGCACTCAAATAATCATAATTCAGAACTATGATAAGCAGATTCTACCCATACCACTATACCAAGTTTGGGCTTATCATCCAGTCATATCAGAATCATGACAATGAGTATACTGTTAGGACAAGGGCGACACATAAGAATATTGGGCTGTTAGAAAAGGGTGTTTGGACACCCCCAACAGTAACTTCAAACTGCAAGGCGACGCTTTTCCTCTGGAATTACTATGGGAGGGGGAAGAGTGGTAATGGGTTTCCTGCATTGGTGAACTAAAGATGGAGTTGATCTAACATCTTTCTATCTATTGCTATCAGATTAATTTATAATAATTTAATCATTGCAACCTTCTTCAATTACATTAACCTTTTTAATATATAATACTATAAAATAAGAATTCTAATTGTAAAATTTATTATATGAAAGTAATAAAAATTATATCAGCACGCTACCATTAGCAGGGTGCTGGGCTTTATGTTTTAATAAAATGGGGAAGCCGCTAATCCAGAAGTCAGCAATAGGGTAATGGTAGTTCGCTGTATTCCCCTTTAGGTTGGGACCACCTAGTGCATAAAAAGGTAATAGGTAATGGTTGCCAATTTCTATACTACTTTTAGCAGTTTCAAACAACAATTTCCCATTAATTTTATTAGGAGCATTGTCTCACTAAATTCTCCATAGCAACAATATTAGTCAGAATTCCTGCAATATTATTGGGTCATATTTGTAAAATTTAATTGTCTGAATCTTTTAAGACAATTTGGAATTTTATGACAGGTTTGATCCCTGTTTTGGACCTTTTCTCTGTGACTTCTTGCCTGGATTTAATTTTTTAAGTAACTCTACTCTTTTAGATTGACTTCTGGGTGAACCACCTTTTGGGGACATGAGATGTGGTGAATGTGGTGTGGAGTTCCTTTAATTCCCTAGTCTGCACAAAGTTGCCTTATTTTCAAATTAAACTTTGCATATTTGTGACTAGGATGTATTTGGGTTGAGGGGTAAGTAGGGGGGAAGCATGTGGCAAACAGGGAGAAGAATCAGCTACCGATCTCTTTGTCTATGGTATGCCCTAGATCAAAATCTGGGTAAAATGTAGGGCCTTAGGTTTTGAGCCCTTTAGGTACTTCAAAGATAAATGTCCCTGTGAAGTTTGATATCAGTAGCTTCAGGCCTTACATATTCAAGGAGTACTGATGACGCCTTACCATCTTGAAACAAGTGAATGCTCAAATGGGTAAATGGTAATTTATTTTATTTATTGCGGGGAAGGCTGACCAGGGGATGGACATTTCTGATAAAACATCAAAGAAAATGAAACTCATGTAATAGGAGGGCACCCCAGAAAAGCTAATGTTTTCTCTTGTTGCCAGCGGGAACGCCACTACTGGGAGGAGGGGTACGTGTATAGGGGTAGGCGCCACAATTGAGCATGTGTAGAGGAAGGGGTCAGAGTTAATGAACCAAACTAGGAACCAGGAGGAGACCAACTGGCGGCGAAGTGGTGGGAGGTATTTAAACATCCACGCTTGAAAGTGGTCCACTAAGTGCGACTGGAACCGGCGGACAGCTTCTTGGAGGGTGAGGGTGGAGCCTGAGATGGCATCCAAGACAATCGTGTGGATAGTCCACATGGCTATTGTGACCACTAAATCATGGAGGGAGGGTGGAAGAGGAGAGACCATTGATAAAGCAAACATATCCCTAGACAAACTGAAGGGCTGTGCCTGATCCTGGAAAAGCAGACGTTGTACCTCACGCCATATCGCTTTAGATGGAGGGCACTTTTCCAGGCGGTGAAACAGCGTTCCATACTGGCCACACATGACACAGGATGAGTGTAAAGCATTAGAGCGTTTGGCAGTACTGTACACCCGCCTCAAGCAGCGCCACACATGGTATTGGATATGAAGCTGCAGAAGAAGGTGGTGGGCGTACTTCCAAATGGCTTTCTGGGTATCAATGGAATAGGGGATGTCCATCATGTCCAGGTAGTCCACCCTAGAAAAGGTATGGGCCCTTGCGAGTATCAAACTGTTCAGAATGGGTAGTCCCTGTACCTCCTGGGTGAACCGAAAAGAGGGGAGCCCCTCTGGGCTGTGTGCCCTCAAATACAAATCCACCACTCAGCGCTCCTTATGGAGAGGAGGATCCATTTGAAGTGGGGTGCAGTCCCATGGGGACCTGTGGCCAAAGGATGGGAAGCCAGATATTTCAACAAAGAGTGTGGGTGGGATGGGTTGGTGAGGCCCAGGGCGCGGGAGAAGTTGGAGCAGGCCGCGTGGGACCAGTGTTGGGCTGAAACTATAGGGTTAGTAACAGCAGCGATCCAGGTGCCCAGGATCTTGGCAGCAAGGGCTCCAGGTTGAGCAGGCCCATGCCTCCGCTATGGCGAGGGCCAAACATGACCTCCAGTCACATTGGCGGTGGGCGGCTCAACCAAAGCCACCCTTGTAGAAGGGCATACGTGATTTGAAGAAACTTGGGGAGAAAGCGATGGCATGTGCCCCAAACCAAACTTTGGAGAGGAGCATAGAGTTGGCTAGTACAACCCTGACGGTAAGGGAACTAGGGTGGGCTCTGAGTGAGGCGATGCGCTTCGTCAAATTGTCCAAAATATGGTTTTCCATCACCATTGAAGCATACAAGCCTGCCTCCAACTACACCCCAAATGGCGGACCAGCCCAACGGTGGGGCTTGGCACAAATGGGAGCACAAGTGGGGCGGTGTGGGTTGGGCAGGGTAAGCAAGTGCGTGCGCTAGCAGATGGGGCGGAATGGACACAGGGCGCCGAGGCCCAGCGGGCTTGATACTGACCAAGGAGAATGATTTTGGTTTTGGAGGCGTTGAGTGCAGCATTACTTACCCTGGAGTAAAAGTGGATAAGAGCTTCAAGCGCGCGTGCATCATGATTGTTAGACACCCCAACCACACAGTCATCAGCAAATGCAATTTTTTGACCGGGGCTTGGCCTTGCATGATGACCCCAGTAAGGCGGGCATTCACGTTTTGAAGAAGTGGGTCAAGGCTGAAGTTATATAAGAGTGGGCTAAGAGGTTCCCCTTGGAGTAGGCCCTTTGAGGGCGGACTACATCCGTGAGAAAGCCAGGGCCACGCACAGCCATTGTGGTGGATTCCGTCAGCAGCATTACCCAATTGATGAAGCGAGTGGGTAGGCGGAATTGGTGGAGGCAGGCCCTGAGGTAATCCCAGTTAACTCTATCATAGGCCTTCTGTTGGCTTAAAAATACAAGAGCACCAGAGACCATGGACTGAAAGGCGTTGGCACAGTGTGCACGTTGTCCCAAATCGACCTTCTGGGTATGAAACTGAATTGTTCTGGGGATATGATAGCAGAGGCAACAATCCCTAGACGGTTAGCCATGATTTTAGTAAAAATTTTAGTATCAGTGTTGGTTAGAGAAATGGGGCGCCAGTTGGCCAAGTCTAGCTTATCCCCTTTTTTGAATAGCGTAATGGTGTAGGCCTCTTGCCCTCTTGGTAGGAGGCACGTTTCCAAAAGGCATGGTTAAGAGAGGCAAGCAACAGTGGGAATAAATACTTGAAATACTTCTTATAGAACTCATAAGGAATGCCATCAGGGCCTGGGCATTTCCTACATGGTGCACCGCAGACGGCAGACCAGAGTTCATCTAGAGTAATCAAATTCATCAACTCTGGGAAACGGGAAACGGTATGGATGTGTGCTTTTTCGATAAAATTTGTCATTTTAGCTGGTGGAATCAGGTCAGATTTATACAATTTGGAGTAATAGTTTTATATCTTGATCACCACTTTGGCCAGCATAATCGCTACGGAATTTTCTGGCATCCACACCTGTGTACAGGCCAAGCTCTGGCGCAGTGCAAAGAACTTTTGAAAAAAGTAAGCAGAGCATGTGTCACCCGCTGTGATGTGTTTAGCTCTGTACTGAAAACAAACCAGATGCTTGTGTTGTCGCTCAAGAGCGTTAAGGTGGGTGGCTACTTCCACCCACTTGTGACCCCAAGCAGGGCTGTAGCCCGTGGCTGGGATGTTGGACTCCAGGTGGTCCAACTCTGCCAGAGCACGTGAGATGACCGCCGAGGTGGATTGTGAGCATCAGGAGGAAAGGTGGTGAGCCTGGCAGATTGTGTCCGCTTTGAAGGCAGACCAGGTGGAAATTGGATCAGTGCAAAACGGTGCAATAAACTCCAGAGCCATGTTCACAGATTCCATCCACAAGGAAAATCTCAGCAATGCAATTTCAGCTGGGCGAAGTTTGCACCAACTTGGAGCCCGAGCCACTGGGTTGGATATGTGGAAGGGTATCAAAACCATCCTGTGATTGGAGAAATCAAACTTCATCATGGTGAAATGGGAAATTTGGGTATGAACTTTCAACATTGTGAGGATAAGGTTGATGCGGGACATGAACCTTAACTGGCCGTTGTGGATGTGGGGATGTGACATGTTTTTGAGAAGCGGAGCATGATGCAGCAGAGTATCAACCAACCCTATGGTGGCCTTGAGGATGCGTAGTTCAACGTGTCCCTGTAGTGGGGAAGATGAGGAAGGCCAGTGGTCATTGGATGGGTTCAACCAACAGTTCAGGTCACCAATGACAAAAGGGTCAGGGGGCAATGGAATGTATTTGACCAATGAGAAAAATTCCTGACGTTCTCATGAACAGGTCAGGGCGTAAATGTTGACAATAGCGTGCACTTTGTCAGCCCACAAAAAATTGACAAAAAGGACGCGGCCACTAAGGAAGGATTCAGACAATAAAAATTTAAATTTGTTGTTCTTTTGAACTAGCACCCCACAGTGCTCTGACCAGAAGGAGAGAGAGGGAAGGAGCATGGTTTTCCATGTTTCCTCAGAACCATGTGGACAGTGGGATTCCTGTATGGCCAGGATATCCACGGGTAAATTTTATTGTAAAAAATTCAGTTTCCTAGCCCAGGACGATGAGGCCTTAAGTCTGGTGATGTTCAACGTCCCTAAAGTAAAGGCTCCCCCCATCGCACCTTAGGTGTGAGGGGAAGGGTACCTGAGCCCTTCAGCCTTCTCTTGTTCTTCATGGCGCTTTTCAGTGGCTCAGGTACGTGATTCAACGTAATTGGTGGTATGGGTAGCCTTAGCAGTTGGGTTTGCGTTGGCTTTTGCCTTCGCTCTTTCCCCACTGCAGGGTGAGACTTTTGCGGTGCGTGCATTTTCAGTGCACCAACGCTTGATTTTGATTTGTCAGCAGGAAGGTTGGAGACTGATTCAGTTCCAATCAATACTTGGGCGCATTGGTTAGGTGAAACTGAATCGCCCATCAGGATTTAAGCTTGGGCTGCCCATTCAGCTTGGGCGTCCCAATATGATTGGTTGAGATATTACGAGCTGCTTCCGCCATGAAAGTCTCAATTTCCTCCTGGAGCTGGGAGGGCGGGATAGCAGAAGTGGTCTTGGCCGCCTCCTTGGCCGCCGCCTTGCAGGCCTGTTTGGCCTTCATCCGCTCTTGAGGGGATATTGGCTTCACTTTTAAGTAGCATCCCTGCGCTCCCCATGGGAAGACTGCCTTTGTATTGCAGGTCAGTTCATAGTGGGCCTCACCGCCTCACATTGCCTCTGAGGGTATTTCTTGGTATGTGATGCCCTCCTTGGAGGGGCAGGTGTGTGCCTTGTGGCCAAATGCGTCACAAAAGGCGCAGATGGGAGGTGCGCTGTCCACGGTGACCCTGAAAGAGTGGGTGGCATGCCCCTCAATGTTACCAAAAGTTGTGTGTGGGATTTGGGTTAGATCCTTTGCTATCCCCTCAGCTGGAGTTATGACTGCAATTGCTTTGCTGGTGCACAGGTTTGGCATCAGCTTAAAGCGCTGCATTTCAAAGAATTCTATTTCGCTGTATATGGTGAGCCCAGCCTTCAGGTGTTGTTCGAGTATGGCGCATTTGACCGTAGTGGGCAGAAAGTCAAAAGTTACAAAATCTTGGTTTGACTTTGTCCTTCTGGTGCGCTTAGTTTCAATGACCCGCTGCCTGTCCTGGAGGTCCACTATAACGCGCACCATTGCAGCTTCGTCTGCCGCTTCCAAGCTTTCAAAACCAAGATCCAGCCAACCATGTGTGGCATGGAATGAGGTGCGACGTACACCGCGTTTGGGAAATGAGTGTGTACATCCCCACAAAACTTTTCCTAAAGCGCTGTCTGCTGATATCCAGGAATACCTGTACTCCATGTTCCACCAACAAGAGTGGTTGAGAGTGCAGCATATTGATTTACTGGTTGCATCGTGCTTGCTAAGCTGAAATTTCTGGGAAAATGGTTACCTCCAGTTTTTGTTAAGTTTGTCTATTCCTCTGGGTTCACCAGGGCGTTTGCAAACTTTAGATGTCGCAGGGCCAAAACCTGTACTCTTGACCTTACTTGCCCAACTGCTCCCCAGCATGGGCATCAACTTATTTTCCTTGGTGATATTATCAAACTTTTTCCAGACTTGAATTGAATAAATGTTGCAAAAGTGATTGCAACGAGAGAGAAAAGTTTGGTAATGGTAATTTAGCCACTTATCGAAGAAGCTTTTATATGGCAAACCTTTCCAGTTGGGTATCTTATTCAATGATGGCAACGTTTGTCTAAAAATTAAGCTAAAATTATTTATTAATATTTATTAAAATCAACTCATGGATGACAGGCGTTTTTTTCTACAATTTTATATTCTGCTATTAAACCTAGTTTTGAGATGAAGCCCTTACAGTTCAAGAGACCCTGAAGAAAGAATTTATTGAGTTACAATTTACAGCCTATATCAGTACTATCAAGCATAAAATCAAGACTATAAATATGAAGATTATATAAAGTCAACTCTTCCAATTTTCAAAATTACACTTTAGATTATCTATTGTGACACTCATGACTTTGGTAAGTTTATAAGTTGGAAAAGCTTAAGTTAGTCCGTTTGAAGTCATAAATTAGCTTACACTAAATGTTTATATAGTTAAAGACCTCTCTCAGAGTGATTCATAGTGAATAGAGTTAATGCTAAGTTTAAGTGCATGTAAATGAATACCAAAAACCAGAAGAAATATCTTTTATTTTATATATTTGAACTGAAACAGAAAATGTTAATTATTTTAAGGTTTGTTTTAATGCCTTTTCCTTTAGCAATAGGTGCCAGCAGTTTACTATGAGGTACTACACCAAATTCGTTAGCAATAGATACCCTCAATATTACTTCAACAACTATTCAGAGGAGGGGGTTGTACAAATTACCTTTCTTCCATATTGTCAATGATAAGCTGAATCAAAAAAGGCACCTCAAATCCTAACTTTTTTAATTTATTGCGGGGAAGGCTGACCATGGGACGGACACTTCCAAATATGACTCAGAAGAGACAAAACTTAGTACCAGGGGAGGCACCCCAGAGAAGCGATGCTATCTCTTGTTGCCAGCGGGAACGCCACTTATGGGGAGGGGGAGGGAACGTGTGAAGGGGCCATAGCCACAATTGAGCACGTGTGGAGGAAGGGGTCTGATTTGATGAACCATACTGGGAACCAGGAAGAGACCAGCTGTCAGCGACGTGGTGGGAGGTATCCAATCAACACTTGAAAGTGGTCCACCAAATGGGACTGGAATCTGTGGACCGCTTCTGAGATGTGGGGGTGGAGCCTGCGATGGCATCTAAGACAATCGTGTGGATGGTCCACATGGAGATTGCAACCAGTAAAGCATGAAGGGAGGGCAGAAGGGGGGAGGCCATTGATAGAGCGAACATATCTCTTGACAGACTGAAGGGATGCGTTTGATCCTAGCCCAGAAGACGTTGAACTTAGCGCCATATCACTTTAGAGGTAGGGCACTTCTCCAGGCGATGAAACAGCGTTCCATACTGGTCACACACGACACAGGATGAGTGTAAAGCATTAGAGCGCTCAGCTGTACGATAACAAAAT
>JAKSZP010016150.1:0-87328 GCA_022478985.1 Massospora cicadina | reverse complement strand
CCTTTCGCGTGTTTGAATAAGCGCATCAACTATCTTATACTGTTGTACGATATGTACTACCCCGTGTAGATGTATTGACAAAAACTAATTTGATTGCTCATTATACTTACCTGACCTACTTCTATTCAAGACAGTTAGATTTAAGAATGAACTTGAGCGCAACATTACAATCAAGCTCGGATATGCCAACGCCAAAGTAAGTAGCTGTCGAGGCTCGAAATTCTAGATACTTGATTGCTTGATATGGAAACGTTTTAATTGATAAACAGATATATAAATGCACAAACGAAGATTGCCCGCGTCCCGGGTGCTACCGCTCCTATCGCTCGGACAAAGAGATCTCGCCTCCGTGCGAGCGTGCCGGATGCGGCGGAACCATGAAGCTTGAGCGGTAACCAGGCCTACTACGTAGCATAACCTTCGAAGCCACGTCTCCTTTGTGGATTGTCCCGGCCACGATATTCTTATGGCAACCATGCTGAACGGTGCCGCGGTCATGGATGCAGCACTACTTCTGATCGCGGGCAACGAAAGCTGCCCTCAGCCCCAAACTAGTGAGCACCTTGCTGCGATTGAAATTATGAAACTCCAGCATATCATCATCTTGCAAAACAAGGTGGACCTTGTCAAGCCCGCCGCAGCTGAAGAGCATTATCGCAGTATTTTGGATTTTGTACGAGGAACCGTGGCGGATGGGGCCCCCATTGTCCCCATCTCGGCCCAGCTCAAATACAACGTGGATGCCGTTTGCGAATATATCTGCAAACGGATTCCCGTCCCCGTGCGCGATTTCACCTCCTCCCTCGCCTCATCGTGATCCGGTCGTTCGATGTCAACCGGCCAGGGTCGGAAGTTAACGAACTACGCGGCGGGGTCGCAGGCGGTTCGCTACTGACTGGAGTTCTGCGAGTAACTTGAAACTTTAACGCCAATTTAATTTGGTAGCTTGGGGATGAGATCGAGGTTCGCCCGGGAATTGTGACCAAGGACTCCGAAGGCAACCTTAAAGTGCGCCCTATTTTCTCACGCATCGTAACGCTTCTTGCCGAAAACAACCACCTCGAATTCGCTGTCCCAGGAGGCCTTATTGGTACGCTCCTTGCTATTATCTAATGTTAAAACTTAGGGGTTGGAACCAAAATTGATCCTACCCTTTGCCGTGCTGATCGGCTGGTTGGGCAGGTATCCTTTTTAACGCTTTAATCACTCCATTAGGTGCTTGGGGCGGTTGGAAACCTCCCAGCCATTTATACGGAGCTCGAAATCAACTTCTTCCTTCTTCGCAGACTGCTGGGGGTCAAAACGGATGACAAGAAGCAAGCCAAGGTCCAAAAACTTACAAAGGCCGAGGTTCTCATGGTCAATATTGGTTCCACCTCCACTGGCGGGCGCGTGCTCTCGGTAAAGGGGGACCTTGCCAAGATCGCTCTGACGTCTCCCGCCTGTACCGAGCTCGGCGAGAAAATTGCTCTCTCGCGCCGCATTGAGAAGCACTGGCGGTAGCCTCTCGTTATTTTCTATTACTAACCTGCTCCAGGCTGATTGGCTGGGGCAAGATTAAGCGAGGCGTCACCATCGATCCCGACCTATGATAAATCCTTCCATCTCGCATCGTTCTCCTTCCCTTGAACTGGGCCGTGCTTAAGTTGCATTAAATTTTCTAGAGGAGTTTAATTTATTCTGTTATGCTTGATTTAAAACCTTTTTAACGTGTATTAAAAGAGTGTATATTTATATGAAATCTACTCGTTTAGAGTCCTTGTGATCCTTTTTAGACTTGTGCAGTTAATTAAAGCAGGGTAATAAGTACTTTAGGTTCATTTTAACTTGAGCTAAGCCTTTTTTTAGCCTCGGGTTCGTTGCAGTAATACAGTTAGGCGATTAATCCTAAAGCTTAGATGAAATGAAGTTTGAAATTTTAGATCCTTTAATTCAGTTTGGGGAAACGATGTTAAATACGCTTATATGAACCAGCCGTAAGTAAATTTGGTTCCAGGGTGAACGTCAAGTTGGCGCACTCTTTAATGATGTGAACTGGGACTCTAGGGCATGGGCACATGTATGGCTGTTAAGTTTTTACTTGATGGCGCAGAACTAAAAAGCTTAGCAGGGAAGATTCTGTTATTAAGTTGCTTAAAATATTAGCTCCTACTGTCCTGTTCGGAAAGAAAGCTCTGCCAATATATCCTTGATTGATAGCCAAGTGTCTTAGGGTATGCTCACCATCCTCAAGCTCACAGGACATCAATTAAAATATATGGATTTAAAGTCTTTTAATAATTTTTTTCTTCTCTAATTGGGAACTTCCTCCTTAATCAGGTAACAAGCTTAGTATTCCTTCCTAGATGGCTTATATACCAAGCATTTTTAATAGGATCTGAAAATCTGATGATAAAGACCCAAACAATAAGATGATATGATGAAAGAAAGATATAGGGTACAAAGATATTCTTATTGTTGCCTAGATGTTAATATATACACTTTGGAAATATCTCTTAGCCATACTTGTCTATTGGAGATGAGTCATTCATACCATGCCAATTCTCTGAAGGTCATGGCTATGGTTATGAACATATTCCCCAAACCTAGATCAGTCTGATTCTGATTGTATATTTTAGTAATCAAACTGGCTTTATTGCAAATAAAATTGCTCTCATAAATAGAAGGATTTTACCTGCAATGATATCACTAAGTCATGCTTAATTGAACTAATCAGCCTAATTTGAGCTACTACATAAACTTAGTTTATTTAAAAAGTAAGGAAACCAAATATAATAAAATAATAATTGATACACCCCTAATTGGGATGTCAGCAGGCCTCGTTATAACATCAAGTATAACCATTTATGCTGTCCATTTTCAAGTGCTTTTTTCAGATTTCATTATAAATGACACCACAAATACTTGTGCATAATAAATACTAGCATTAAAATTAAAATAGGATGAAATCAGATTAATGCCATAAGACCCATTTTAAATACCCAAGTGTAGTCTTATTAGTGGGTAGGGATTCTAGCTTGGATAGCTGCTTGCTGGTCCTAGCTAGAATCCCCAAAATAGCTACTTGTGTATGCTAGTATATCACAAGCAACCTTAGATTTAGGATCCAAGATCAACTACTCTCAACTGCTAAGTAGAGCTTTTGTCTGATGGTGTTAGGATAATTTTGACAGGACAATACTATAAAAAAAGCAGTCCTAGATGTCCTATAAGGCCCAAATAATTTAGTGCAATGGGATATAAATGTAAAGAAGCGGTTTAGAGGTCCCAAGGGAACATTGCAAAATTAGAATAAGTGTAAGAGATTTATTTATTAGACAACTACATAGCGCTATTTATAGTATCAGAAAAAAATAAGAATATAAGGTTTTGGATACATATATATTAAGACTTAAATAAGTAGTCAAAGGAAGAGAAGTGAGAGTATTTACTATTTCAGTCCTATGGGACTGATCACACACTGGATAAGTGGTACAAATGAGAAGGCATAAGGCAAGCAATAGTGATAACCTACCTTATGAGTTGGTTTAATGAGGCAATTTATATTAAATTTGTTTGATTGTAATTTCAGCATTGTCACAATTCTGATATGACTGGACGATAAGCTGGAATTCATTAGGGCGGATTGGATAGAATCCAACAAACGTGACATTGGGTTTGACCATTTGATTGCCTCGAGATGAGGCGATATTGGGATATAATGAGCTATCATTGGATTGCCTCCAGAATAAGGTGATAAGGTGATGTCAACAGTCAATGAATATGAATTAAATCGCCTAAAATTAGGGTGATAAAGGTTAAAAGAATAACAAGCTGAAATTGAGGAGAATCAGTGGAATAGAATAGTCCAAGCTATGAGAGTGGTATCATCTGAAGCTGCTGTATATAAGCGAGATGGGAAATTGAGAGGGAGAGAGGTTTTTGATAGAAGAAAGAGTAAGCAGATGAGTAAGAATCGCTATATTATTTACAATAAAAGAAGCGTTTCAATGATATTGCTCCCTTTTGTTATATTTATTATTTTAAGTGTGTTCAGAAGGGCCGTCAATCTCTATATTGTCATTCCAATTGCTCAGTGGGTCAACCCTGTGCAAAAACCCTTACGGTGTATCTTAAACAATTCCGTCAATTTTACAACAGTGGTGCTCACTACAGGGGGCCCATTGATCAATTATAACATGATAAAAACTCAGTTGCCAGCTATGTTGCATCCTGATTATCTTGATGAAAATTCTACACAACATGATGGGCTAGTTGCCTATGCATAACTGAAACTTGCATTGGATGATGTGCTTAAAAAGCAAGATGAGCTGCTCCAGGAGGTTTGCAGTGATAAACTGCCTCCATTTAATCGTGAAGGGAATATTCATGGGTTCTTTAAGTGATTTGAAATTGTGACAGAAGGAGTCTTGGAGCAACAAAAAACAAAACTGTTGATTTCTACTTTGGATGTTGAAAGTGCTGATCAAGTCATCTGTTACCTCTCAGGCAGTTCCATTACATACCAAGAAATCAAAAAGATGGCACTGTGGCTGTTTGGTGGAACTTCTAAGATGTCACAGCGGAAGGCTAAGTTTTTGACCATCAGGTTTCAGTGGAATGAGACCCTCACCATGTTTGGTAAGCAGTTTACAGAAGAGGCTCACATGTTAATTGGGGCTGGAATTCTATCTAATTTTGATGTGTGTATTGTGATGACTTCTGCTGTGAAGCCATACCATGAGCTATACAACGTTATGACCCCAATGTTGGATGAAGATGTACCTTTGCTTAAAATCATTCAGTTTTTGCGCCATATATCAGACAACTTCCCTCCACCTAATACAGAGCAGAATCTTTCCACTACCACCGCCGAATCATCTTACTTGAGAAACTTTGTCTGTCCAATTCAAATTCCACCAAGTTACCCACCATGGCTAAACGTCCTCCCTATACCTGATTATTGTCACTGGCCCAACTATCACCCTAACCCTGTTTCCACTTATCACTTCCAGCCCCACTCTTGACATGGCTTTTTTTGCATTAATTGGAGATGTGAACCCTATGGGGTCAGCTGTTAAAAATGCAGTTGACAGGGGCACATGGTATGATGGTGCCCCAATCAACAGGTCTCTTGTAAACAGTTGGAACAGTACTGACAGCGAAAAGTCAGAGTGGAGTAGAGATGTGACTCTCTACCTCTGCTATATCAAATCCAAATGTCCCACCTGAACCCATCTTAGAATATTCAGCAAAAGCTCCCTTGCACAATGAGTCAGTATTATATCAGCATCCACTTAGGGGGTGAATATCTTGACATGAGTGCAGTCTATGACTATGGCAGGAGAGGGGTCTCAGATGCAGGTCAAGCCATATGCTTGGCAGATGCTGACCTAGTTTCCCCTGAAAAGTTAGACCCCTCCTCTGATGCACCTTTCTTGCAAGTGGTAAGCGTTGCTCTTATGGTCAATACTATTATCAAACAATACCCCGGAATTGGTGAGGGGTTTTCATGTTTCCTTAAAAACAGGGACTCCTTAAATGTCCATATTATAAACAGTCAAGATGCATCTTACTCCAAATGTACTTACTGTGACCTGGTTGTAGCTAAACCCTGAGTTCATGCCATCATAGATACTGGTGCCCCTGTCAATATAGTCTCCACAAAGTTGGTGGCCAAGTTGTCATTAAAACTGGATGTGGACCATCAGGTGGTATACGGAACTGCTGGTGTGGATAACACAATCTCTGAGGGAGCATACAGTGCGCTTCCATTGCAGTTTGGTTCTGTTGTTGTGGTAGCCTCAGCTATAGTGTTACCAAATAGCAATTATGATCTGCTAATTGGAACCACTTTCTTATGACACTATGGGGCTGTAATTGATATGGCGGATAAGACTTTTGAAATATTTGGTCAGTGAATCCTAATTCACTTTACCTTTAGCAGATTACCAAATGATCTGGTGCATATGGGGAATACCAATCTGGCTTATAATGACGGAGTAATCCCATTGAGCTACCATCATTTAAAGGGCAAAACCTGGGCCCTTCCTCAACAGATCTATGAATATCAAGGGCTGCTGCTCAGAGATGCTGGACCTATATCCATTCCATCCGAGCATCAAGTTATAGTAAAACTGACTTGGTGATAGAAGTTCCAGACAGACTCTATGAGGAGGTTATTGGGCCATATCAGCAATTGTGGTTTGAGCCCCACGTGGCCCCTTGCATTATATTACCAGGGCAGGGGAAGATAAAAGTTTTACTTGCAAATCTACAAATGGTAACACTGCAAATCTGCCACCAAATAGTGGCATATTTGCACTTAATTCCTGTTGAGGAGGTTATCTTGGTTCATAAGTTTGGATCTCTTGAGGAATTTGGTCTGCCTTTCAAACCAAAGCTCAGTGTAATGGCAGTTGTATCATGCGATGAATTAATGGGGTTGTTGGAACCACATAAAGATCACGCAATCACTTTATTTCAAAAATATAAAGAGATTTTTGCTGTCAATGACCATGATTTAGGATGTGCATGGGGGATAGTTCATAGGCTGAACACTGGAGATCATCCTCCCATCAATTTAAGGCCAATCCGCCAATCAAGGATGGTGGAAGAAGTAGTAACTGAGGAGATGGACAAGCTATTAGAACAAGGGATGCTTAAACCATTGAAGAGTCCATGGGCTTCATCCATTCTGATTGTAATAAAAGGACAGCACCAACCACATAGTAACAGACTACCGAAAGCTCAACAGCACACCAAAAAAGACTCATATCCCTTACCGCGGATTGATGACACTTTGGATTGGCTAGGGGGAGCTCGTTTTTTTTTCAGCAATGGGCCTGATCTCAGGATGCTGGCAAATTGAGCTTCCAGCAGCAGAACAGGAGAAATGTGCCATAATCACATCCAAAGGTCTTTTTCAACCAACTTGGATGCCGCAAGGGCTGTGTAACGCCCTGGCTATGTTTCAACGGGAGATGGACACTATTATTGGGAACCTAAAACTGTCTTGCATCCTTGTATACCTTGATGACATTAATGTTTTCTCCCAAACCTTCTCTGAACACCTCGACCATTTAGAAGCAGTATTCTGCCAGCTTGCTGAGGCCAACATCAAGATCAAACCTTGGAAATGTCATTTCTTTAAGGACCAGCTGGAGTACCTAGGGTTCATGGTTGATGTCATGGGGCTGAGACCTCAACCCACTAAGGTGGAAGCTATTTAAAAAATGACTACGCCTAACAGCAAGCAGGATATACAGGTATTCTTGGGAATGGTCAGCTATTACCGGTGCTTCATCCCTAACTTCAGCTGTATTGGGGGCCCACTATTTGAGTTATTAAAAAAGGACACTATGTTTGAATGGACGGAACATCAGCAACATGCTTTTGATATGCTTTAAACTGCATTAACTAGTGCGCCGGTGTTATGATATCCCAATTTTGAAAAAGAGTTCATTGTTCAGATGGATGCATCCCTTTCTGCTGTAGGGGCAGTCCTATCCCAAAAAGATGAGGAAGGAGAAGAGCACCTGTAGCATATTGCAGTCATAGCTTGAACAGCCATGAACGCAATTATACCATGACCAAGTGGGAGTGCTTAGCGGTGATCTACGCCTATAAGCATTTTTGGGTGTATTTGCATGGGGTGAAATTCAAAGTTGTAATGGATCATGCCTCGCTATGCTGGTTACAAAATCTTAAAGAACTGGAAGGGCGTCTGGCCCGATGGGCTCTTAAATTGCAGGCATACAATTTTGAAATTCTTCATTGACCTGGAGCAAAACACCAGAATGCCAATTGTTTATTGAGATTACCCACAATTGCAGTTACGGCAGATCTGAGTGATATCATGTTTGATAAGATGCTTAGTGGCAAGTACAATGATGAACTGCCCCCAGTCATCAAGGTATTGGATGGAATAAGAGCCAATACATTCCAGAAAAATGGGGAATTGTATAAGTGGATAGGGGACACTACTGTGAATATCCCAAGACCTTCCACCCGCCCAACTATTATTATGAGCGCACACTGAGTGGTTGGACATGGTGGAGTATATAAGACCATGGAATTATTGCAGCCTTGGTATTACTGGGAAAGCATGAACTTTGATGTACTTGATACTATCTCCTCCTTCCACCAGAAGACTTCATACCGGTTAGTGAAGCTGCACTTCGCCTGGCACACCGCTTTGATTGATGTTGTGGGTCCCTTGTCAACAGGGGCAAACTGGTCCAAATACATCCTGGTAGCAATTGACCACTTAACCAGGTGGGTTGAGGTGCGTTTAATACGCGATTTGGGGCACTAATGGTGGCCAAGTTTGTTATGGAGTGTATAATTCAGAGACACGGTTAATCCCAGTTCATCCTTACTGACAATGGAATGAACTTCACTTCACACATTCTACCTAAGCTTAACGAATTGATGGGCATCCGTGGGGCTTTGACAGCCCCCTATCACCCTGAATCTAACAGAATGATTGAGCGAGTTAATGGTACCTTGGTGAACATACTCCAGAAATTGGTGATGGATCAACCTTCTGATTGGACCTCTCTTATTTCCACTGCCATCTTTTCTTACAACATTAGCTACCATTCCACTATGGGGAAAAGTCCTTTCCAACTATTGTATGAGCGGCACCCTGCACTTCCAGTACTGCTCTATTCCTGCAGAGAGGATACTGGCGGAATGGACCCTCATTGGTATTTGACTAATTTAGTGGACACGCTGATCAAACTGCAAACTGAAGCCTACTCGTGTAGTTTAGTAAAAAAGGTTAAGGATCAGGCAGCTTATAAAGTATGGTGTAGCGGCCTCGCTCAATTCCAAGATGGAGATATGGTTTTGTTTCATGACCAGCATAGGTTTGGTCAGAAACACAAGCTGGCCAACATCTGGTTTGTCCGTTCAAAGTTATAGATAGAACTGGGGTTGACGTTTATACCATCAAGGACCCCGCAAGTGGTCATATCATTAACCAAGTGCATGAAAAATTCCTTTGACCATATAAGCAATAGGAGCTTTATTATCCAGTCAAGGAAGGGGTGATGTTGCGATTATGATGTGACTGGACAATAAGCTGGGAATCATTAGGGCGGATTGGATAGAATACCAAACATGACATTGGGTTCAACCATTTGAGTGCCTCTAGATGAGGCGATATTGGGACATAATGAGCTATTATTAGATCGCCTCCAGAATAAGTCAATAAGGCAATGTTGACAATCAACAAATATGATTAAGATCTCCTAAAATTAAAGCGATAAAGACTAAAAAAATAATAAGCTGAATTTGAGGAGAATCAGAGGAATAGAATAGTTCAAGCTATGAGAGTGGTATCATCTGAAGCTGCTGTATATAAGCAAGATGGGTGATTGAGAGGGGGAGAGGTTTTTGATAGAAGAAAGAGTAAGAAGACGAGGAAGAATCTGCTATATTATTTACAATAAAAGAAGCGTTTCAGGGATATTGCTCCCTTTTGTTATACTTATTATTTTAAGTGTGTTCAGAAGGGTCAACGATATTCATATTGTCGTTCCAATTGCTCAGTGGGTTGACTCTGTGAAAAATCCTTATGGCATATCTTAAACAATTTCTCCAATTTTACAACAAGCATTATAATAGAAATCGCTTGGTACTTTGCAACTGGATAGTAATGACTTTGTGCTTTAGGCCTATAGAAAATTGATCAATAGATTTATAAAACTAAAATATAGATTGATACTAAAAAGTATATAGTTAGGAAGCCTAGTTAAGGTTTTATCATGACTAAGGTATATTATGAAATAGGATATAAAAATAAAATTATTTGAGTTGGGTTGACCTTGGGACAAATACCACAATGAGAATTTTTCTAGCCAGTACACGTTATAAACTTGAAACCTGCACAAGGGTGGAAGCAGTTTTACCTGCTAGGCTAACCACCCTTCTGAAATAGGATAAAGTAAGCATTTATTATTTATTATTTAATACTGATAATTGGGATTTAGAGGAGCACCTTATACATTAGAATCAGGATGTTTTAGACAAGGATTGATCAAACCAAGCTGACTAAACTGGACATGGCAAGGATAATTATAAAATGATTTAATTATCAAGCTTATTAGTTTTCTTGAAGAATTATTATTTATTTCTAATTTTATTTGAGGTAAGCTGACCAGAAGATGGACATTACCAAAGCTCAAAGAGCAAACAAAATGAATCCTCACCAAAAAAAACGAACAAACTGCCCAAAATGAGCGGATGACACAAAAAATTAAACACAAACAATCAGGTGGGACAGCGGGAACCATTTGTCCCATCATAGCAGAAGGGGAGGGGGGATCAGGGGGCTCATCCTTGGCAGTGTCTTCACCCTAAAGCAGGACACAGGTTATGGTGGAGAGAAAGGGCGTTAGGGTGTCAGCGAGATGTGGAGTGAAATCTTTGATGATTGGGGTGGCAGGAAAATAGTGGTTGATCATAAGAGAGATAACATAATTAGCTAAAGCTGTTTCAGCTTTCATTTGTGTGTCAGGGGGCTTTACAAACATGGCGATATTGGTATGGGTAATCTTAGCTTTAGGATTCTGCGCTACCACTGCCATGTGCTGGATGGCATTGTTGGCGGCTTTGTAAGTGTCAATCATCATATTCTTTTGGAGCGTATTGATGGTGGAGGGGATAATGTGAGAAGGATTCCTCCTGCGAGAATCACCACTGATTTGGTGACAGCTTTGTGGAGTGGATGACAATCTGGCTAAGCCATTGCTTCAACAGCCAGCTGGTGGTCCCTGCGGAACGTTTCAGAATTTTGCTGGGGGTGAATAGATGGGGGGGGGTAGCTCAGCGTCTTGTCCAGCATATATAAACTGCTCAATTTATAGAGTAGAGTCTTTAATAATATTACTGGACTCATCAATTTCAGACAATAGATTCCAAGGGTTTTTGTTGAATTAAATTGGGGAATTGGCACATAAATGAGGTTTGATTGGTTCATTGGAGGAAGCATGGGACAAACTGGGGTCCAAGCTGGTGCTTGATTGGAGGGAGCATATGTAGCACTGGGGCGAGGAAGAGGTTGATTAGTGGCTGCAGGCGCAGTTGCAGCAACGGGCTTTGGGGGAGGGGAAGGTAATATCATAACCCATACTGAAACTGGCATGGGGTGGGTGGCGGATTGGAAACTGATGGATGAAAAATCAGAGCCATCAGAACCAGCTAAGGAAGGGCACTTATGTTTTGAGTGGTCCAAATCAAAACAGGATGGACAGATCATCCACATGACCTTGACGCTGGCCCAGAATAGATGGTCAGGGGCAGAAGGAACGACAGCATGAGGGGGAATTGACAAGAAAACTTTACTAAGTTCAGGGTTGATTGTGGCAAATGCCCAAGGATCAGCGAGGCGTGTGGCCCCATTAGGGACCACAAATTACAAGATGGGGTTGGAGCCATAGGCTACCAAACCATCCATAAGCTCCTGGTGGAGCACTGCAGGGAGGATTTGGGTGTGCAAACCAGCAAACTGAACCACTTAAAATGGTATCCGCTGGGATCTGGGTCCAAATTGTGGGGAAAGGGGTACCCTGGAAAACCAGGGGCACATTTGCCACAGTAGCAGCATCAGCTTCACAATTGAAGCTGAGATCAAAATACCCCTTATAGGGGCGGAAATTAATAAAACCAGCGGGATGCAAAACCACTTTGCCATTTTGATAATGGCTTGGTCATTGTAAGAAAAAACTTTCCCATAATCAACCCTAAGGCCAAAATGCATGTTGCTCCGTGGAGCACCATGACAACGTGGCACTGCTTGGGTATAAGTAAGATAGGCGTCGAGATCCTTGGGAGGAACATTTGTCCCAGGGGTTTGGTATGACTGGATGAGCCAGTCTGAGCGCGTTTTCCCGCTGGACGGAAAATGGTGGGGGAGTTTCACTGCCGCCCCACACTGGAGCAGCCAGCAGGGAATCTGAGGATATTGGAGCAAAACTATGGTGGGTGATTGAAGTTTACTTTTCAATAAATTTGCCTAGAAAGTTATGCCAAGTGGAAAGCAATTTGTATAGTTCTTATTAGTACAATATTGCTACTAAGCAGCCCTTAAAATTGGAAGGATAGACGCACAATAAAAGATTATTATCTAAGTAAACCAAAAAAAGTTAATTTTTAACACTCATTTGCCTAGAATAGAAAACCTTAAAGCTTTTAAAGTATCAGTATAGTAATTCAATAGTTCTGTTACATATTTCTTAAAAAATTATAGGATATAGTTCTGATGATTAAGATTGATTTTCGTATCCTGGGAGATGTAAATTTAGATATTCTGTAAGTTTTGTAGAACACACTAGTGCCTGAAATGGGAGGGGTTCCCCAATGAACCAAGAATGGCCCAAAGATAGCGTCTATGCCCCTCACTAGCATGGGCGACTTGCCTCATATTGTAGATAAGAGGTGGTCCACAGCCTACCTTCTAAGGGTTCTCCACTTCTAGCCCTCCACATTACAAAGGAGGTGTTGGGCAGGATTAGGGGCGTGAAAAGAGGTACTGGGGCCAGAGGAAAGCACCTCTCAGTGTAGCAGCTCTCTTAACTTATGCCAAAGTTCAAAAATGAGCTCAAAGCTGCAAACTAGCGGAGAAAGTCTAAAAAATGAAAAGATGTGCCAAATATAGACTACTTTATTGAGTTAAAAAGCATTGATATTTATAGGGCGTGTGGGACATGGTGACTTGAGGACCTTTGTGGCCTAGTATGATCAGGATCTTACAATGCCTTCCAGATTGGCCACCTGATTGGCACTCAGATTGCTCTGTCACCTTCCTGACCACAGTGGTGGGGGCTGTGCATCTTAATATTTAGAAAGTGGGGGTTGAATTCCTAATGGTGTATCTATCAATTCTTGTATATGTAAAATTTCCAGATTGAATCATATAATGGTGCCTTCAGATAAAGGTTCTGTCTGTGCTGGATCAAGAGTTGACCTACCAGGGCTCAATTAGAGAGTAGGGATATATATCGCTTATCATCTAAAATTCCAATGATGCACCCTCAAGATCCTGTCAGAGGGGGTATAGGGCGAATGAACTGGCCATTTATTTGATTCACCACTGTCCCCTGATTGATGTCAGCAATGGAGTATTCAAGTTCACCTTATGAATGACCTTAGATAGTGTTAAATCTCAGCGTAGAGTCTTGATTCCACTGAGTCAGTTTGCACAGGGTATTAGCCACTGGGCAACCAAATCAGACGATATGAAGATCACCAATTCTTAATAAAAAACTAATAAACTTTTACACGGAGCTATCACACCTTATTTTGACTTTTATTATTTTACTTATATGCAGACCTCCCTGCAACAACCTAATTTCTGAAAAAAGTCCCTCATCAATCCTCCATGTAACTCTTTATATCTTGATGCCTCAAGCTGGATGCATCCTCTTCTTAGTATTCTTCTATTCATTTTCCCTTTTTATTTAAATCTCATTTATATCAAATCTCAGCGAAATTTCCCCATTTATGCTGATTGTTTGACATTTCAATTGACTATTATTTGTGTACCTCTTTTCATCAATCCTGAGACTCATCTCGATTCCCCCTCCAAACCACCATAGGGTTAGCATATCGTCCAGTCATATCAACTTCCCAACATTACCCCCCTTTGACTGGACGATAAGCTCTCAATGTTTGTATGCTCGGAGGAACTTTGTGTGGACTCAGTTGATGATCTGACCCCCTGCAGGTTCCTTGATGGTGTAGACGTCCATGCCAGTTTTCTCAATTATCTCAAACAGACTAACCCAGATGTTAAAGAGCTTGGTTTTCCTCCTTAAACCATGCTGATTGTGGAATAAAACATGGTCCCCTACAGCGAATAGTGGAAGTCCTCTTTGTCGCTTCTGATTGGCTGCCAGAAGTGAATCAACTTAGTCAAACTGGTAGAGTAGGCTTCCATTTGCAGCTTGATCAATGTATCTGATAGAGTCTTTGAGTATCGTTGGGGGTCCACCCCACCAGTATCCTCCACACACGAGTAAAGCAAGGAAGGCAGAGCTGGATGTCAACCATGCAGCGGTTGGAACGGGCTCTTACCAGTGGCCAAATGATAGTTGATATTAAATGCAAACACAACTGTAGGTAGAATGGCACTCCATTACAAGGGTCGATCCTTTACCAATTTATAGAGTATGTTTACTAGGGTTCCGTTAACCCGTTCCACCATTCCATTTGATTCCAGATGATATGGGGCGGACAAAGCCCCGCAGATCGCCATCAACTCGTTCAACTTCAGCAGAATGTGTGAAGTGAAATTGGTTCTGTTATTTATTAAAATTAATTGTGGGCAGCTGTATCACTGTATAACACACTCCATAATAAACTTGGCAGTGGTGACCGCGCCCAAGTTGTTAATGGCCCTGGCCTCTACCCATCGAGTCAAATGATTAATGGTGACAATAATATACTTGAATCAATTGGCACTAGTTGGCAGAGGTCCCACTACATCAAAAGAAATGTTGTGCCAGACGAAACGGGGTTTAACCAGCTTGTATGTGGTTTTCTTGTGGAATAGTTTTTCCAATTGACACTGATGGCGATAACTAACCGTTTCCAATACGTTGTAATGCATGCTCTCCCAGTAGTATTGGGGTCGCAAAACTCCAGCGTTTTCCGCAATTCTCCATGACCTACAGCCTGATGAGCATCCATAATGATCGCAGGTGTGGCCAAAGGTTTAGGGAAACTCAACGTTGTGTTGCCAATCAACTTATATAGTTCTCCCCCACATAGGAAAGTATCCACCCTGAGTCATCTAATACCTTGATCACATGTGGCGGCTCATCCTGGTATTTGTTCACCACCATCTTCTCATACATTATGTCAGCTAAATCGGCTGTGATAGCGACCATTGGCAGCTGAGAAAGACAATTTGCATTTTGGTGTTTTGCTCCTGGATGGTGTACAATCTCAAAATCATATGCCTGAAGCTTCAGCGCCCAACGTGCGAGTTTCCCTTCCAGTTCACGCAGATTCTGCAACCAACACAAGGAAGCATGCTCCATCACTACTTGGAATCATACCCCATGCAAATATAACCAAAACTGTTTGTAAGCATAGATCACCGCTAAACACTCCCACTCAGTTATAGTGTAGTTACGTTCATGACAGTTCAAGCTTTGACTACAAAATGCAACAGGATGCTCTACGCCATCGTCATCCTTTTGAGATAATACTGCCTTATAGTGGAGAGGGAAGCGTCCATTTGCACTATGAACTGTTTGTCAAAGTTGGGATATTGCAATATGGGTGCACTTGCTAATTTGGTGTGCAACATGTCAAAAGTGATCTGGCATTGTTCCATCCAATCAAAAGAAGCATTTTTCTTCAACAACTCAAAAAGCGGGGCCCTAATACAACTGAAATTGGGAATGAACCGTCAGTAATACCTGACCATCCCCAGAAACACTTGGATGTCCCGCTTACTACTTGGGCGAATCATCTTGCTTATTACTTCCACTTTAGCTGGCTGTGGGATAAGCCCATTTGAATCCATTACTAACATGAGATATTCCAATTGTTCTTTGAAGTAAAGGCACTTCTAAGGCTTAATTTTGATATTAGTGGCCGCGAGGCATCAAAACACTTGTTCTAAATGAGCAAGGTGCTCAATAAATGTCTGCGAGAACACATTGATATTGTCATGATAAACTAAGATGCTGGACAATTTTAAATTACCTATAATCATATCCATGGCATGCTGGAACATAGCTGAGGCGTTGCACAACCCTTGTGGCATGTGACTTAGCTGGAATAACCCTCTCAAAGTGATTATAGCACATTTTTCCCATTCCACTAATGGCAATTTGATCTGCCAATACCCTAAGATCAGATCCATGGCAGAAAAATAATTTGCCTCACCCAATCGGTCTAATGCATCATCAATCCACGGAAGAGGGTAGGAATCCTTTTTCATTATGTTATTGAGTTTACAATAGTCAATCATTACTCAATTTGAGCCATCTCTTTTCTTCACAATGAGCACTGGTGATGCCCACGGACTGTTTGGCGACTCTAGCATCACCTGCATGATAAGTTTATCCACCCCATCAGAGACAACCTCCTCCGCCGCTTTGGAACATCTAATAGCTCAAATGAATGGGAGGGTGATCCCCTGTATTTATATGATGTACCACCCCTTGAGCGCACCCAAAATCATGATTGTCATGTGCAAAAATATCTCAGTACTATTTGAATAGCACCATAGCCTGTTCTTGTTCCACCAATAATCCAGTAAGCGCCTCCCATAAAACCATGGTCAATATGCTGAGCGGAGAGCTTGTTGGCAGTCCGAGATTCTCCCAGGAGCCTAAATCATGAATATAGCGGAATTCTTCTATAGGAACAAAGTGTAAGTAAGCCACCACTTGGTGCCACTGGATTGTTATTGTCTCCTTTTGTAAATTCGCTAGAAGCACTTTTACCTCCCCATTCCCAGGTAGCAGTAGCCCTGGAGCCACATGTGGTTCATGCTGAGAGTGCTGGTAAGGAGCCATGATTTCTCTATAAAGACCTTTAGGGACATCAATTTCAAGCTCAGTCCCTAAAATGCACTGATGTCCAGATGGTAGGCTCAAATTGCTTGCTGCCCAAAGCGGAATCCCTTTGTACTCATATATCTGGTTGGGGAGGACCCTGGTCTGCTGCTTCAGTCATCAATAACGCACAGGAATCACTCCATTGCTGTATGATAGATTGATTTGACTAGAGCGGAATGGTTCCATTGGGGTTCCACAAGAGGTAAAATAAACATGAATCTGATGGCCTAAAATAATAAGTGTTTCCTCCGCCATGTTTATCTCAACAACAAATTTCTTTATAAATGCTGCGCCAAGTATCATGCCATAGTTGTTATTTGGCAAAACCACCGCTGTAGTGGAAGCCTGGATTGACCCAAATCATAAGGGAAACACATTATATGCTTCTTCAGACACAGTGCTATGCGTCCCTGCGGTTCCATATACTACTCAATGGTCCACATCTGGTTTGAGCAGAAGCTTAGCCACCAACCGGGTAGAGACTATATTCACAGGGGCTCCCGTGTCAATGATAGTGCAGATTTTTGTGTTTTGAATAGAAAAGTCGCAATAAGTACATTCCAAGTAAGAGGAACCATCAGTATTTAATACATGTACGTCCAAGGGATTTGTGTTACTAAAAAAGGAAGAAATTCCCTTGCTGACATGAGGATACTCCATAGCGATTTTTTCAACCAGAATTGCTATGTTAACCCCTACTAAAGAGGCAGCGTCCATCAAGGAATCTGAATTGCTCATGCCAGTTTGTTTTAGGATCTGCCACACACATGGCTTCTGCATATCCTGGCGGAACTTGGGGCTTGTGGTTGAATTTTTGCTTTTGGAAATGGAAGCAGGGGTACCTGACAGAAGCGCTTGGTATAGCAATTCATCCGTTCGAGTTCTGAATCCTCCCCAATTAGAAGCTTGAGAATTGTTAGGGATAAGTGGATTAGACATAGCGGAGGTAGAGCGTCCCATCTCTACTCCACCCAAGCTTTTCCCTGCTCAGTTTCCTTGGTTGGCATTGCATACACTTATGTTTTGCTAGGGCAGTTTGCCACATAATGCCCCCTTCAGCCGCACTAGAAGCAAGTATTCATGAAAGGTTCATGTATATAGCATGCAGTGGAAGGACCAGTGCAAAAATTAATGGTATGTCTCTAAGTTCATGAACAAACTGGCAGATCATATCTAGGACGAAAAGGATTCACAGATCTGTATGATGAACGAATATGTTCCAGCAGTTGATAGCTTAGTCACTGTAGTCCATACTCTGAAGAGTTTGGTGCGGGGATATCAGAGGGTTTTCAGGCTATGTTAGGGGCGCTGATCGTGGCAGAGAGTCGATGTAAGGTATTCATGATTTGAATAAGTCCAGCATCTCCGTCCATAACATGAGACATAACATTATATAGTTCCCAATATGGTTTGATGGCTGCTGTTGGCGCTACAGTTCTCTAGACTGGCGCCGAGGTCCAAAGGTGGCTCAAAGCTGCTAATTTGCAGAAAAAAGGTCGAGAAGGAAGCGGAAAGCTGGGTAAGTTATTCGATATTTTATTAGTCTTAGAAGGATTTGATATTTATAGGGTGTGTTAAGACTTGGTGCCTTCAGGATCATCAGGGCCTCATCTGTTCAGGATTTTTACTGATCTTCCAGAATGGCCTCCTTGTGGGCATCCTCAATGGATGGCGTTGCTCACCTGACCGAATGGGTGGAAATGCCACCCCACGTGACTCAGGAATAGGGGAGGAGGATCCTGAAATTGATTTAACTCAGTTAGGTTCGATGACCAATTTAGTATGGCTTAATTTGGAAGCAGGGAAATTGATTCAATTATTTTTTCTCAAATTCTGAAAACTCCCCCCTCAAGATCCTGTCAGAGGGGGAATATGGCCGCAGGAACTGACCATGCACCCGATTTACCATGGTCCCTTGGTTTACATTGGCAATGGAGTACTTGGACTTCACCCTATGAATAACTTTATAGGGTCCAGACCAAAGTACATCTAGCTTGTTCTGTTGGCCTCCAGGTCAATGGTGATAAAAGAGAATGAGGTCACATAATTGAAAATCTGGTAAGGAGGGTCATCCGAGATTATATTGGGATGTCTCTCTTCCAGTGGTGGTGATAATGCCTTGAGTGGCATGGGCTTGTAGCTGGACAATTTCATCAGCTAGAGCCCTCATAGTTAAGCCAGAGTTCTCAGGAGTGGAGGTCTCGAGCATTGGCTGGATGCTACCTGGTAGCTGAGGTGCCCACCCATATAGGGCTTCAAATGGGGACATCTTGATGACTAAATGTGGTAGCTCACCCTGTAGGCAAGCAAGGCGCTGGGTAGATAATGGTTCCAACAAGCAGGGTCCGAGGCAGCTAATTTCAAAATAATGGAAATGAGAGTTGCATTAGCCCATTCAGCCACCCCATTAGTGGAGGGGTGGTAAGGTGCAGCAAAACTCTGGGTAGTGCCAAATAGCGAGTTAAGTTCTTGAACTACCTGTGAGGTGAAGTTTAATCCATTATCTGAGAGTAAGGTTTGGGGGCACCCATGCTGGGTGAAAACAGATCAAACGAGGAAAAGGGCGGTGGCCTTGGCAGTAGCAGCCAGGACTGAAATCGCTTCAACCCATTTGGTTAGATGGTCCACGGGTAGGATGTTATATTTATGGCCATGCAGCCCAGTGGAAAGATGGCCCACCACATCAATGCTTACCACATTGAAGGGACCAGTTGAGGCAACCCCTGAATGTTGGAATTGGGGTTAGCTCAGTCTTGCGATTGTAAAGCCATGCATGATTACAAGACCTCCTGGATTTTCTCTATCATGTGGTCCCAGTAGCATTGTGATTTCAACCACTCGTGAGTCTTTTTGACAGCCCCATGTCCCACAGTGGAATGGCCTTCTAGTATAACATCAGTTCTAAAGGAGGGGCGGATATAAGGGAGCCACTTCTTGTTGACCTCATTGTAAAGCAGCCCATACTTAATTTGTGTATCATGAGTCATCCTTTGTAGTTCAGCCTGGACCTCCGGGGTTTCTAACTTCCACTGGTCAGGTCAGCCTATTAGATCATATAGCCAGTCCTCCTCAGGGGTCAACGCTGCTAGAACTGGCATCCTGGAGAGGCTGTCAGCATTCTGGTGAATAGTGCCTACGCGGCGGATGATGGTGAAATCGTAGCTTTGTAGTCATAGAGCCCATCTGGCTAACTGACCATTAGGATCCTTCATTTGTTGAAGCCACCATAGCGAGGAGTGGTCTGTAATAATAGTAAAGTGGGTACCATAGAGGAAAGGCCGAAAATGTTTGATGGCCAGTAGGACATCTAGACATTCCCTCTCAGTGATGATGTAGTTCCGCTCAGCTTTATTTAGAGTCTTACTAAAGTAGGCCATGTGAGGTCGACCTGGTTTTTGTCATGTTGGGCCAGGATGGCCCCATTGGCAACGTCACTCGCATCTGTGAACAACAGGAAGGGTTGGTAGAAGTGAGGGTGAACTAGAATGGGTTTAGTACAAAGAACGGTTCTCAAGGCATTAAAAACTGTACTTGTCCAGGCTGCCACTCGAATGGCACATTCTTCTGTATGATATAAAACAGCGGTTCTACAAGGGCAGCAAAATTGGGGAATAAACTGTCGGTAATATCCCGCCATGCCAGGGAATACCTGTATATCCCTTATACTTTGGGGGTGTGACATCTTTTCTATGGCGGCGATTTTGTTTGGTATAGGTTGGATACCATCCTTAGAGACCTTATGCCCCAGGAGTTCTAATTAGGACTGAAAGAAGGAGCACTTCGAGGGTTTTAGCTTTATAGACACCCTTCATAGCTGATTGAAAACTTCTTGTAGATGCTTGAGGTGCCCATTAAAGGTTTGAAAAAAAACGGTAATGTCATCCAGATAAACAAGGATGTAGGAAAGCTTCAAGTCCCCAAGGATCCCATCCATGGCGCGTTGGAAAGTGGCTGGGGCGTTACAAAGGCCTTGGGGCATCCTGGTGGACTCGAATAGTCCTTCATTGGCTATGAGCACACACTTAGCCTGGTCTTCAGGGGCGAGCTCAACCTGCCAATATCAGCTGGCAAGGTCCATGGTGGAAAAGTATTGGGATCTGGCGGGCAGCCAGAGGGAATTATCAATTTGAGGTAAAGGATAGATTTCCCTTTTAGTGATAAAGTTAAGTTGTCGATAGTCCATCACCACCCAATGGCTACCATCCTTCTTCCAAACCAGCAGAAGAGGAGAGGCCCAAAGGCTGCGCGAGGGCACCAAGAGTTTGGCGTCAAGTAGCCATTTTAGCTCAACGGTCACCTGGGCCTCCTCAACCTTGCTCTTTTGGTAAGGTTGGGACTGGAAGGGAGGAGCATTCCCAGTTTCTATATGATGAAGGACCCCATTCATTCTTCTGAAGTCATAGGTGGAGGTCAAAAATAGGTCCAAATATTCTTCCAACAACGCCTGGACCTTTTGCTGTTGGTCATCTGAGAGGTCTTTACTGATATTAGTATCAACCAGACTAACCAAGGGCGGAGCTTCCAAACCAAAGTCTCTTAAGTCCCTAAAGTTCTGGATGTTGGCAATAGCCTCCGCCGGTAGTAAGTGGACATAGGCGGTGGGGATGCTTGGACCTACTATTTTAGGTTTATCAGTGAGGTTGGCCAACAGCACTGATATAGATCCAGCAAAGGCCGGATCTAGAATCCCCGGACAGGTTAGCAACTCCTTTGGGGATGGGTTGTCTAGTCCTCGGATTTCTAGCAGATACCCTGAGGGGATGTGATATGGACCTGGGTATTGTCGATGACCTGGGATTTTGGGAGAATGGTAGTTGCCTTAGGTAGGTAAATTGGCATGCTTTTTGCCTATCAACAGCAGGAGGGGGTAGTCAGACTTGGGAACCCCTAATATGATATTTGAGCTGATCAATTCAGCTTTCACTCTCTAGCATACAAGCCCAGGCTTTTAAACTCAATTTTGGAGTTATGGGGGTCTCAAAAACAAGCGGGATATGATGACCAAGTAAGGATAGGAAGATGCTATCATAAATGGAGCACTGCTGAATAGTCTCTAAGAAATTGAGTCCTGAGGAGAAGGTCATAGGTAGGGTTGTCCAGAGTGATGGCGGGTGTATCTAAAGTGAGCTTTCTGAATTGTATTGATAGAGAGGAATAAGCCCTTATGGATTGGGTGCACTGGGGGCCAGCCATGCCATACTCCATATAGTGCAGCATATTGGGAGCAATTTTGATGCGTTTTATCAATTTGAAGGATATTAAATTCACAGGGGAGCCACTGTCAACTATAGCATGGACTGGTATCTTATGAACTTAAACTGTGACCCAGGTGACCAGGCTTACAAACTTGGGCGGCAGAGTGAGGAACATGGGAGTGTCATCAGAAGAAGAGTAAGCAGTATCAATTTCTTTATTATCATTAGATACCAAAACTTTTTCTCCGGATGCCATAGCTCCTAGTTCATTCATGGATGCAGAGGAATCTTGAGGCTGAGTAGGGTTGTCAGCATGAAGTGCCTCATCCTACATGCTGACTGCCCTTTTCCCACCTCCTCGGCAATTGCTTCCAGCAGTTCTTGGCACTGTGCCTGGAACTGTTACAGTAAGTACATCTGGATCGAGGGTTTTTTCTGGTTTTTGACCACATGGACTCTAGGACGGTTAGAGGGAATAGTGGAGGTAGCCTTGAAGTGCAGAGTCAACATAGGGATCTCATTAAGGGCCTCCTTAATTTCTCAGATGCAGGTAAACCCATTTGTAAAAAGTTTTACTCTTAGGAGTTGGTTATTGGAGGTAAGTACTAGTAATATTTCTACTGCACAGGTTCAGTTTCCTCGTGCACCTCACGTTGTAAGAATATATAATCTGATAATAGTATGACAACTATTATCTGTAGTCGAAATAGAATTATCTTCAGGCCCAACGCTTCAGCTGGTATTTCCATAATACTGAATATCGCACTCTTAGGGATTCATTCCCTAAATCCTGTCCACTCAATCTTTGTTAAGATCCTCTGATGACAGTCCCTTCAACCCAACACACAGTTTGGCAGCAATCCCTTAGCTGTGGTTCCCTTTGTCTCTAGATCCCCGCTCAGATCTCTACTCTTCTTTGAGAGTCTACCAATTATTGCCTTCTGCAATAATATGTTGAGATGGAATCTTCACGCTAGATGCTGATAGTCTAACTATTACCAAATCTACAGTCAAACTAATAAAGTTCTTTATTAGTTCTTTCCTGACCATAAACTTATGTCAATCAGTGAGTATTTTCAAGTGTTTTTACTGTTTTCTACTTGAGTGTTTTCGAGTGTTTTAGTACTTTTTATTATTGTGAATTCTAGGGAATTTATAGGGGATTCAGCTGTCTAACCCTCGGTTGACACCTCTTCAATGAAACGGCAGCCATTGTCATTGAATTACCCTTCCTTGTCTCAGCAGCAATGGTCTTCCCCATCCTGACTAGGATTCTAATGTTAGACATCTTAGAGACCTAAATGGAGAGAGTTGGAAACGTATTATTAACATTTTCCTCTCAATCCAAGCAAATCATCCATAATTGGCTAGCAACCAATCGATTTGCTAGTTGCAGGTGGCATCACTCGCCTCACAACTCATTAAACATTCCCAATCAGTTGGTGATGAAACCTGACCAATCCTAATTGGTACACCTGATAGTTAATTACTATCAGATGCCCTTATTTCGTCGGCCACTCCACCCAATGAGATATTAGGTATTCATCTGGATCGATCCCCTATGGATACGACCAGATAAATGTCCTAAAATCCCCCAAACATAGTTCCTCCAAAATTTGGGTCAACCAATTTCCAATTCAATTCACCTTAGATAATTTTTCCCCTAGCGATACCAGGTAATCTAGCAGGCTGGGAATATGGGCAAAAATCCCAACACATCCCCCTCTTGCCTAGATTTCCAGCGAGAAAAGGACTGGGCATGGAAACACCGCTTTGGACACCTGGTCAAATACTTCATTGGTTCAAGTGGAGTACTTTGTCAGTACACAATGCTGCTCGGGACAACCTTCAGCATATGGCATTCCTCCTCTTCCTCCTTGCTACCGCCTACTCAGAGCGCAGTCCCCACAACCTCTTGTCATGCCAGGCTGATTGATTTACTTGTGACGATCTTTTTCCCAGGATCCAGTTTTCCTCCCGTCAGGGTATATGACCCTCTGCCATATTCAGGTTTCTCAGTCCAGCGTCCTAGAGTTCCTGATTCTCTCCTCGTTCTAGACAGGAGACTCTTGCCATTGATATTCTTACGGCTTAATTAAGAATACTTATTTATATTCGCCTTCATTATTTTGTTTATAACCTCTTGGCTGTAAGTCGTTCTTCTCTCAGAAAGCTTATTTCATCAATTTTATGAAATTAATTTCCTGAAATTGGAGCCCAATGGAGTTTAGGGTGCATAATGTCAACTTTATATCAGTCTGACATCCCCCTCTAGTCCTGCTCATATGTCAAACTTGGAATCTCGCTACCAACAGCTTCTTAACAGTCTGTCCAAATTGGACCTCCGCCTCTTCCAGCAAATGAGTCAGGATGCTCGATGGACCCTCTTCTATGGTCCCTCCAGGACTCATATGCCTAGCCTGGTGCAAGCAGCTAGTCCTTCCATTGAGTTACCAGAAATGGTATCCAATCTCATCAAAACCAGGCATGCCATCATTTCGAATAACTCTCGGCCAACTCTTCCCATGAAGTCAATCCTGAGTTGGACTTTTGAAACCCTTCTAGATTTGGCTCCTTTCACTGAGGCTCCGAACATCATTGTCAATGCTCTGGAGGTTATGCTGACTGCTCTAGATCATTTATTCCTGGCTGGGTCAGATTTGCTTCCTGAGTTCCTCTTCTGACTCGGTCAATTCTACAAACCTGCTGTACTGGTTTCTGAGCTTACAATTGGTAACAGCATTCATACCAAGATCCCCTATGCTGAACTTTGAACACAAGTCACTGAGGCATTGTCATTAGTACTGAATCCCTCAGATCTGGACAACCTTCTGGATCAGAATACTGCCGCTTATGCTCTCCACTTTTCTGGCCAAGTTCTTCGAAGTTGGTCCTTGAGTTTCCAGCCTCACCTGACTATCATCGGTCATTCAGCTTCAGCTTCCACAAAGCCTGTAGTCATTGTTTACAGGATGCAATCTGTTCATTACATGACTACCTCTTCTCTGGAGCTTCCAATTGCTATATTCCGTTGATGGCGCTGATTGGGGGTATGATTCAACAACCTCCCTCAAGTATTCCTTCTTTGCTGCCAGCTCACATGTCTGGTGTTCTTGATGAGGCCCATCTGCAGGCACTCAAGACAAATATTCTGGCACCGGTATCTTATCAGGATTACTTAGGGTTAGTCACCAATTGCCTCTTCCTTTATTGCTGTTTTCCACCCCACTCTGGGGTTTCACAATTGGCATCCTCTGACATATCTATTTTTTTCCCCTAGTCGCGTTCTCTTAGGGCTCAGCGTCAGCTCAATGAACGTGGTTTTGAGTAGGACTTGCCCTTGCAAGTGTCCAATCACATATCAATTTTGATGGGCTATTCCTCCCTACTGCGATCCATCCTCCCTCCCCCAAGAGGCGACATAAGCGGAATCATCCCCGCACTGAGGACAACCAATAAAAATAAAAATTTTATAAAAATATATCAGCTTTTTTATCTACACTTTATATATATATATTTTCCAATATCTTTTATCAATTTTTTTCCTATGGGACTTGACCTTGTTTCAGTTCAGAGGTCCATCTTTTCCCCCAAACTGGATCCTGGGCACTTAAACCTACCAGTTTTCTATGGTTCAAAGGTCCTTTTTTCAGACTTAACCATCTAGATTGGTTCAAAGGTCCTTTTTTGGACTTGAACTAATCAATTAGGACATGACCAACTTAATGGTTCATTGGTCCTTCGGGAACTCTTTTTTTATTATTTTTTGATCCATCACTCTAAATTTTTAGCATGGACTCAATTTACTACTCTTTCATCCAAGAGATTCTTGATGGAATAAGCATCAGTCGCCATTTTGGTGATTACTTTGAATGGACCTGACCATAATGCATCCAACTTGTTTCTTCATCCAAAACTTTGCATATCACAATAGGCAACTCTTTCTCCTATTCAATGTTCTTCTATTGGTAGTCAGTTTTTATCATCCATCGATTTTGCTCATATCCTTTGTTAGGGGATATGAATCCTTCTTCTTAATTTTATTCAGCCTCCAATAGTCAATCACTACCCAATTTGATCCATCTTTTTTCTTTACAATCAAAATCAGGCTTTCCCAGGGATTTGATGATGGAACTAGAAGCTCATGCTTTACTAGGTTGCTGATCTCATCTTCCACTACCACTTCAGCAGCTTTTGATCTTCAGATCAGTCTCATCCTTATTGGTAAATTTTCTCCAGTGTTGACTTTGTGAATTACACCTTGCACGCATCCCAAATTGGGATCATCCTGCACAAATATTTCCCAATATCTCTCAAATAATTCGAGCACCTCCTCCTTCTGCCCTTCTGGCAGATCTGCAAGCTGCTCTCAATCAACTTATAAGTTGATGTTTTTGGCTGCTTTGGCCAGTAATCCCATTTCCTTGAGAGATCCAAAATCATGGAATCATCTCAATTCTGCCTTCAGGATTAAATGAATAAATGCAATGATTTGATTTTTTTAATCTTCATCGGTTTTTCACTTAAATTTGCCAAGAGAACTCGTATTTCTCCATGGCCCTGCATAATTATCCCAGGAGCCACCTAAGGCTCCACTCTGGACTTCTTCCAGGGGCTTCAAACTTCTCCATACAACAACTCCGGAATCTCTAGAGTCAACCCTGTGTCAACTATCATCTGTGATCAAGCCAGTATAGTTTCTTCCTTTTTGATCTGTAAAGGAATTCCCCAGTTCTCTAGGATTTTGGCCGGCATCTCCCGTCACTTCCTACCAACTAATTGGTACTGAATTATTATAATGCCATCATTATATATCAAGTTAATGAAGTTATTTCTCCAGTTCAACAGAACTTCACCATTCTTTTGATATACTATTGGTAACATCTGACCCAGGGCGGTCAACATATTATCCTCAAAGTTACATTAAACTCCATATTTCCGCAGAAACTCCATTCCAATCAGAATATCATAGTTTTGATTCGCCAAAACTATTGCTGGCGTGGTTACCACCAACGACCCAAATCGTAGTGGCAGCACACTATACGCTCCACAGGAAATGTTGGTGTTTGGCCCAGCTGTTCCATATTCCTTCTTGTGTTCCAAGTCCGAGAGATCTTCAGCTTCATCAACTTGGTTGACATAATGTTGATGGGCACTCCGCTGTTGACTATTGCCTGTACCCTTACTCGATTCACCTGAATATCTATATAATTACACTTGGAGTAATGTAATAGGGTATTTACTGAGTGAATTGCAGAATTATTAGCCAAATCTAGGGTATTAATTATCTGCGCTGATAATTCAGGAAACGATTCCTTAATCATACTAAGGGGAATTGACAGGTTGCCTCATCTAACCGAATATTAGTTAACTCATCAGGATGAACAGGTTTCTCTGCCATCTTAGACTGTTCCTTGTCTAGACAGCGGGACCTTTTCCTAAATCCTTGGTGGCTGCTATCTCCTTAGCCTGGACCATATTAACTTGATCCTTCAGCTTTTTGCAGTGTGCGGCGAAATGCCCTTTCCCGCCACACTGAAAGCAGACCTTTTCCTTCTTGTTTAACTGATTGTAATCCTCAGGCTTATTCCCCAGCACAGTTTGGTTAAAAGTCTCCTTTGCTCCTTCGCCTCCCTTCATGGGATTCAAACTTTGGACTGGATTTGACTTGAAGCTTCTATTAGGAGCATTGAACGTTGCTCCCAAAATCTTCAAATTGTCTACCATTTGTGAGGTAGTTATCTCGGTCATAAATATAGTAGACATCATTTGATGCAAATTGTGATAGGGCCAAAGGGCCACTTGCAAGGCGATTCTTGCATCAAAGTCATCTAACACCTTTGCTCCAGCCAGGATCTGTGATTCCTGGTAGAATCGATCTGTAAAGCTTGCAAGAGACTCATCTTTACAGAATTGAATTCCCATAAAGTCTTGCTTGCATTTTGACATGCGGGTTGGACTGCCAAATTCCTTCATTATTGCTGCCTTAGCCTCAGCATAAGACCAGCTGTCCCCCTCCAGGTGGGGTAACACCAGATTCTGACAATCTGTGTTTAAGCAGTTCATGACCATCAACGCCTTCTGACAATCCCCATATCCATTCATGGTCATGTCAAATAGTCAGAAAAACGCTGGGGCGTTATCCCAATGGAATGTAGGCAATTTAGGGGTTGCCCTAAATTCCTCTGAGTCAGTTCAGGCTGACTCTCTCAGGTTTGGCTATTCAGTTTACTTGCAGAGTGTCATCAGGCGTCATCTCCAAAATAGCATTGAATGCAGGTGGCATATTTCTTGGGGTATTCATTTTCCCAAGTATCGTTTGAAGACTTCCTTCTTTGACATCATTGGCCACATCAGACTCTCTTGCACTTCTGTGTGCTTTCAATTTCTCTACTTCTTTTAATAACTTCTCAATGTCCACACCAAATTTTCTCAAATGAATGCGATCCACTTCACATTCCATTTTCAGAAATAGGATCTCTCAGATGAGGTCTCCTTCTTTCTTCTTTAACAAGTTTACTTTGCCAAGTAACTCGTTCCCAAAGTTGGCTACGTTGTCAACTCCTTCCTCCACCTTGGTTACTCATTCCTCCAAGGCTGCGAACTCCCAGTGGTCCGCAGAGTTTAAGGCGTTCTGGTTCACTGTGGCAATCTCAGTCCACAACCTACGCATTTCTTCTTTGTACGACATTCTGGATAAATTCTTCTACTCAACTACCCCTGTAGTGAGCACCAACTTGTAAAAATTTTACTCTTAGGAGTTGATTATTGGAGGTCAACCCTAGTAATCTTTCTACTGCACAGGTTCAGTTTCCTCGTGCACCTCGCGTTGTAAGAATATATATAATCTGATAATAGTATGATGACTATTATCTGTAGTCAAGTTAGAATTATCTTCATCACAACGCTTAAGCCAGTATTTCCAATAATACTGAATATTGCACTCTTAGGGATTTGTTCTTAAATCCTGTTCACTCAATCTTTGTTAAGATCCTCTGATGACAGTCCCTTCAGCCCAACACACAGTCAGCAGCAATCCCTTAGCTGTGGTTCTCTTTGTCTCTAGATCCCCGCTCAGATCTCTACTCTTCTTTGAGAGTCTACCAATTATTGCTTTCTGCAATAATATCCTTGAGATGGAATCTTCACGCTAGATGCTGATAGTCTAACTATTACCAAATCTACAGTCAAACCAATAAAGTTCTTTATTAGTTCTTTCCTGACCATAAACTTATGTCAATCAGTGAGTATTTTCCAGTGTTTTTACTGTTTTCTACTTGAGTGTTTTCGAGTGTACTTTTTATTATAGTGAATTCTATGGAATTTATAGGGGATTCAGCTGTCTAACCCTCGGTTGACACCTCTTCAATGAAACGGCAGCCATTGCCATTGAATTACCCTTCCTTGTCTCAGCAGCAATGGTCTTCCCCATCCTGACTAGGATTCTAATGTTAGACATCTTAGAGACCTAAATGGAGAGAGTTGGAAACGTATTATTAACATTTTCCTCTCAATCCAAGCAAATCATCCATAATTGGCTAGCAACCAATCGATTTGCTAGTTGCAGGTGGCATCACTCGACTCACAACTCATTAAACATTCCCAATCAGTTGGTGATGAAACCTGACCAATCCCAATTGGTACACCTGATAGTTAATTACTATCAGATGCCCTTATTTCGTCGGCCACTCCACCCAATGAGATATTAGGTATTCATCTGGATCGATCCCCTATGGATACGACCAGATAAATGTCCTAAAATCCCCCAAACATAGTTCCTCCAAAATTTGGGTCAACCAATTTATAATTCAATTCGCCTTAGGGAATTTTCCCCTAGCGATACCAGGTAATCTAGCAGGCTGGGAATATGGGCAAAAATCCCAACACCATTCTTGTGGCCAATCATATGCATTTGGACCTCAGAGTAGGATCCTAATGCAGAAATGACAGCGGTAATAGCATCTTTCAGGGTGATACAATTTGTGGTGACCAAGGGTTGAGCTTGGGCATAGAAGCGGCAGGCGAACTCCATGGGGCTTTCTTCTTTGTTTAATCGGATACCCATGAAGGCCTGTTTTTGGTTGGCTAAGGTTTGGTTGCTACAGAACTCTTGGATTAGAGCCATGTGGACCTGATCCCAAGTAGTGCACTCTTTTAAATGAGGGGTCATGATCTCCTGGGCCATTCTATACAAGCAGGTGTAAATTTTTTTTACCCTTTGCCAGTTGGTGGCCTCCTCCATGGAGCTTTCATAAGTGTACAGGAAGGATGCAATGCTCTCTTGTCTGGGAACGAACCTTTCTTTAAACTAGGTTAAATTTAGTTACCAGAGGAGCGGAGAGGGTGTTAACACCAGGGATAGGTGTTGGTTCCAAAATTTCAGTTTCCACATAGTTGCAGGGGCCCTGTTGGTCCAGCCAGCATCATAGGCCTTCAAGTCCACCTGGACATTGTCCAAATTTTGATTGAGAAAGGAAATAAAAACCTTGTCCATGACTTGCTCTTTTAAAGATTGTATGTCGGCCTGTAAGCGGTGAGATTGGTCTTCAAGGGTGGTCAGGTGGGTCTCAAACCCTTGACAAGTCTGCTCCAGCTGAGAGATGTAGGCGTTAGTTAGCTCAGCAAAAATACTTAACTTGCCCATTTTGTCCGACAGGGCATTTAGGGAGACCCTAAGGTCAAGTGGGACTCCATCTGTTTGGAGTCTACATCCTTCAGCTACTTTCAGAATTTGTTCATGTAAAACAGCCAAGGCTGTCATCACATCCTTCCGCCAGGGATATTCAGGGCCAGCAGCGGTGGGGGCTGAGAACCTGGGGGGCCCAGGGGGTCCACAGGGACCTTATGGCCCTTTAGGCCCCTCATGCCCCATGGGGCCTTCAGGCCCCGAGGCCCTTCAGGACCTTTGCCCCTAGATGGATAGTTGCGGGAGGCCAGCTCTTGATAGTGTTGTTGTAGGGTCCCTACCAGATCCTCAATTTGGAGGAGGCGTTGATTCCAAGTTGTTTCAAGGTGTTGGATGTTCTGACACAGTTCATCCTCAAGATACCCGGAGATCCTGCGGTCTAACACCATTACCTGGTCTTGAACTTCATTAATCAGCCATCAATTATCAATTATGGCCTTGCGGTTGTCATGGACAAGGGAGGAGGCCGCGTTATAGAAAATGACAAGATGGGTGTGTAGGGCCTGGGAGAGCCCCAATTGGCGTGTAAATTCTTGATGGTGCAACCCAACCAGTTGGAGTAGGTGATGGATGGCGGGGTGAACAAAATGGCGGAGGTAACATTTGGGGCCCAATGTGAGTTCTGCTGGCAGCAGCTGGGCTGAGTCATAAAGGTCCCACATGGTAGAGGGAATGGCGGAGGCACGGGAACAACTAGTGCGGGAACCCACAGAGTAGATGCCATTTATTAGTTGGGGATTGCCTTGTTAAGGTTTTCGTATTGAAGTTGGTACTGACTTCCATTGATATAAGGCAGGGTGAACTGGAAAGTGGCTTGAAATTCTAATATTTTGTCTTGAGTGGCTGGTATATCATGCCGTGAGGTACTAACCCATTGGGCAACACTTCTCAACTGACCAGCGGTTTGGTCTTCTAGGATTCTAGTATTTTCCATTGTGATACACGTTTTCACTTGGGATAGCTCAGAGCCCCTGTAGTGAGCACCACTCTTGTCAGTGCTACAGTTCTCTAGACTGGCGCTGAGATCCAAAGGTGGCTCAAAGCTGCTAATTTGCAGAAAAAAGGTCGAGAAGGAAGCGGAAAGCTGGGTAAGTTATTTGATATTTTATTAAGCTTAGAAGGATTCAATATTTATAGGGTGTGTCGGGACTCAGTGCCTTTAGGATCATCAGGGCCTCATCTGTTCAGGAGCTTTACTGATTTTCCAGAATGGCCTCCTCATGGGCATCCTCAATGGATGGCATTGCTCACCTGACCAAATGGGTGGAAACGCCGCCCCATGTGACTCAGGAATAGGAGAGGAGGATCCTGAAATTGATTTAACTCAGTTAGGTTCAACAACCAATTCGGTACAGCCTAATTTAGAAGCAGGGAATTTAATTCAATTATTATCTCAAATTTTGACAGATGCCATCATCACGATACCAACATCCTCAGCAGATAAAATGTTAGCTCCAATTAGTACATGTGCTTCCGCTGAGAAACGTTCAGCAAAATCTGACAGGGTCTCGTTTTGGTGAAATTTTATAGTCAGGAAGTTGGCTCTCCATTGGACCATCTTGATCACACCCCCAAACAGCCAGAGAACAATCGCCTTAATTTTTTCATAGGATGCCATATTGTTTGGAAGGTAGCAGGCAACTTGATCAGTGATGTCCACATCGAGAGCAGACAGTAACTGTTTCACTTTCCATCAATCAGACTCTCTTTCTATGGTGAACTCAAATCGCTTGAAGTAACCATGTAAATTACCATCATGACTGAAAGGAGGTAATTTTTTGAATTGCACAGCTTCGCCTTGCTCCAGGTTTTGGCAGCAAGGATCAGGCGAATTGGTTCTGGAGCGACTAAGGGAACCACCCCTTGTGAATTATTGTACCATTGGATGGTCAAGCTCAAATTGGGCATAATGAACTCAAAGGAAGTAGAGTCACATGAAGTATATATTTCAGCGCTTGAGAAATATATGTTAGTGGAGCCATAGCATTTTTCCCCCAAATTGCCACTAACTGCACTATGTCCCCTGGCTCTGGCATACTCTGAAAAATGCTCAATGACCAACTTCTCTGCTTCAACTGAATGGCATCTACACCATCCATCCTGGAATTCCCATCGCAGTGTTGCATATTGATATTGCAACTCATGACAATATCCCCACTCCACGTGCAATTGATGCTCCACTGCTTGTAGTCATGAGAGAACATCTTATATTATATTCTGATTATGGCCGTGCTGCCGGCTTGCATTATCCACTTGTTTATTAGCGTCATTTATTAAGGTAAAGAGAGCGGCTTGTCCTTGTACCAATCCATCATTGCCCATTGAAGGGTATCCAGTAATTCTTGTATGTCAGCATACTCCTGTGTCTCATGGATCAGAAGAGGGAAAACTTGACACCAATCAGCCTGACTAACGGCTTCCAATTGTGTAACCTGACGGACTAGCTGAAGATATTTGGGGGACGTTGACCAAGGGATAAGAATGTTACCAGCCATTAACTGACCACTCCATTCAATACAAAGTTGGTTTACTCTAGCTGATATGAAACTGACTTGATCCACCACTTGCTGTTCCACCAGTGTATTTTTTTCCTTAAGCTGAGCAACTACAGCTTTGAGTGCTTCTGCCCATTTGGTTAATTCCGTCATAAAGCACTCAGTATTGTTTCCCAACGTTGTGACATCCTGAATCCACTCCATCAATAGGTCATGCTGATCCAATAGTTCGTCAATTACCTGAGATAACTCAAGATTCAACTAGGGTACCAACATGTCCAATCGATGGCGATGTTCTCAACATGGTGGTCCATTTTCCCAAGCGCCCCTTGTACCTCCAAAAAAGAGTGATCAAGGTGGTCAAGCAAGAGGCGAATATCATTTTGCTGTGCTCAAGCAAATCATATCACATCTCCAATCTCTATATTTTGGCGAGCCAACACTCGCAGTAGTTGTTGAATAGATGATTGCGCTTATGCAACTAGATACTCCTCAATTCCGCAGGTACCAAGGTGGTGAGTCAACCCTGTTGTAGTCGCGTTCAGATAGGACATGTACATGGCGTAGCGATTTTCTTGATCACGTTGGTTATAAAACAGACTCAAGGCATACTCACCCGCCTCATCTTCATATAATTGATATCTACATAACAGCCACTCCATAATATCTCGCAGCTGCTGAGGGGTCACATTTGTGGAGCGCCCTAGTTGGTCATCTGTCAGCTCATGGCAGTTTCAAGTTGCAGATTGATCATAACTTTATCATTACCCAGTTCAATCACAGTGAATAATATTGGTTCATTATTAGGTGCCTCCCGTGATTCTTCTGCATGACGCGGAATCTGATAGAATGGTGATGTAACAAATGAAGGCTCATCATTGTATTTCAGCATCAAATAACTAAAGTTGACCAATGGCCCCCTGTAGTGAGCACCACTGTTAAATCTCAGTGTAGAGTCTTGATTCCACTGAGTCAGTTTGCAAAGGGTATTAGCCACTGGGCAACCAAAAACAGATGATATGAAGATCGCCAATTCTTAATAAAAAACTAATAAACTTTTACACGGAGCTATCACCCCTTATTTTGACTTTTATTATTTTACTTAATATGCAGACCTCCCTGCAACAACATAATTTCTGAAAGAAGTCCCCCATCAATCCTCTGTGCAACTCTTTATATCTCAATTCCTCAAGCCAGATGCATCCTAGGCTTGGTAGTCTTCTATTCATTTTCCTTTTTTATTCAAAACTCTTATTTATATAAAATCTCAGCATAATTCCCCTGTTTTTGCCGATTGGTTGAAATTTCAATTGACTATTATTTGTATACCTCTTTTAGTTAATCTCAAGACTAATCTCAATTCCCCCTCCATTCCACTGTAGAGTTAGCGTATCATTCAGTCATATCAACTTCCTGACATATGGTCTTGACCAAAAAATGTCAAGCTTGTTCTGTCAACCTCCAGGTTGATGGTGATAAAATAATGAGGTCACCTAATTGAAAAATTGGTAAGTAGGGTCAGAAAAAATTATATTGGGATGCCTCCCTTTCTGTGGTGACGACAATGGCTTGTGTGGCTAGGGCTTAAAGCCAGTAAATCTCATTGACTAAGGTCCTCATAGTTAAATCAGAGTTTTCAGGTATGTGTAATGGGCAGGTTTGCGCCAATATGCCACAAAGGAATTGGGCAGTCGAAGCCACATCGCTGACCATACTAAGGACAGTCCTTCCAAGGCTCATCCCCCAAACCCTTCCACCATGCCTCATCATTGCCATGTATTCCCGCACCACTGTCCCCATGAAGATGCTCACCAACATCAGGGTCTGGCTCTGAGACAGGGCTGAGAATGACACCAACGCTATGCCAAGTTCACTGGTTGAGCTCTTACTTTGATCCGATGCTTATATTTATAACAAAATGTTTTTATATAGCAAGCAATTTTTTTATTAAATTTTCAGGTATTTTATAGAAGATGCAACTGACCATTCAGGGACACCACATCCTCTAATAAATAGCATTCTGCAAGTATTGAGTAAGCTCCCTCCTATGCTAGGCTCTCTCAAACCCCATCCAGCACATCACTTGTGAAGACTCCACATCCCACAAGATCATCATCCACACCGTGCATAAGCCCAACGTCATTTCATGGATGCATTTCAGTTTCAAGATGTTGAATTTCACCAGCTCTGACTTCCTCAAGTTTGAGGCCCTTTGGATTAAAGCAACATTAAGATCAAACGCCACCCAAACTGAAGCAATATATGGATCGGGTGCCTCCTGATCCGTTATAGTATGGAGGCATTGAGCAGGGATAATGCTACTTGGTAACCAGGGGAACGCCCACAGAGTTTCAAAGAGGACAACGTAATGAAGTAATGATAGCTTATTTAGTAAGCAAGCAAAGCGCTGGATAAATAATGATTCCAGCGAGCAGGGTTGGTGTCAGCCATCTTCCACAAAATAGTGACAAGAGTTCCATTAGCACGTTACATTGCCCAATTGGTTGAGGGGTAGTAAGGGGTGGTGAAACTCTGGTTAGTACCAAAAAGTGAAGTAAGTTCTTGGACTAACGGGAGGTGAAATTTAGCTCATTGTCCAAAATTAAAGTTTGCTGTCATCCATGCTGGGTGAAAATGGATCATATAATAAAAAGTGCCATGGCTTTTGCAGTTGCAACGGGGACAGAAATTGCTTTGACCCATTTGTTCAGATGGTCCATGGCTAGAAGGATAAATTTATGGCCATGCAAACCAGTGGGAAGAGGGACTACTACATCGATACTAATGACTTTTAAAGGACTTGATGAGCAATGACCAAGTGCTGATATTGGGGACTGACTCAATCTTGTGACTAGCATGTCATACAAGCTTCCAGGACCTCTTGGTTTCTACCATTTGTCCCATAACATCATTTTTTAGTCACTTGCAAGTCTTCTTTTCTGCACCGTGTCCACAGTTGTATGCCACTCTAGGATAATGCCAGTTTGATAATAGGGACGAATGTAGTAAAGACATTTCTTATTGACACTCTTATATAGCATTGCTTCCTTGATCTGAGTGTTTCAGGTCATTTTTCAGAGTGTGTCTTGAATCTCAGGAGTATCCAACTCCTAGCGTTCTGGCCAACGATTAGATCATATAGTTGGTCTTTCTTGGAGGTCAAGGCAACCAGTTCCAGCACCTTAGAGAGACCATTGGCATTCTGATGAATTGTTCCTGAGAGATGTAAAATAGTGAAATTGCAGCTCTGCAGCCTTAAAGCCCATCTGGCTAACAGGCCATCTGGGTCTTTAATCTGCTGCAGCCATCAGAATGAGGAATGATCAGTGATGATAGTGAAGTGGGTGCCATAGAGATAGGGCCAGAAATCTTTTATTGCTAACAAGACAGCCATAAATTCCCATTTGGTAACACAAAGTTCCTTTCAGCCTTGATCAAGGCCTTGCCGAAAATACCTACTGGATGATCGACCTTGTTTTAATCATGCTGGTCTAGGATGGCTCCAAAGATGACATAAATCACATCTGTGAATAGCAAGAAAGGTTGATCAAAATACAGATATGATAAAATTAATTTATTGTAGAGAGTGGTTTTCAACGCATTGAAAGCCTGTTCATGTTCCAGCTGCCATTAAAAAGGCACATTTTTCTGCAGGAGGTAAAATAGGGGCTCATCTAGGACAGAAAGCTAAGGGATGGACTGAAAATAATAGAGCATCATGTTAAGAAATACGTAATATCCCTCTGACTATGGGGGCATGACATCTTCTCAATGGCATCAACTTTGTCCAGAATGGGTTAGATACCATCTTTTGAGAACTTATGTGTCAAGAGATTGTCTATAACTCTCCTGTTCCCAGCATGGTAGTTCTCAGTGCACAGAGCCAACACCAGGGAACTAGCTGCTAGTGTGAAAGTCATCAAACCCCAGCAGAAGGTGCTGGAGCAATAACAACTTAGGCAGAGAAGTGTGAGCTTTTATAATAAATGACCAAACAAAAGCGACGCAGTGCACAAAGAGAAAGGGATTAGCGACCCATGTTGGAGGGAACCTGGGAGAACCAACGGTGCACTAGGGGATAGCTGGAGATTACTTAAAATGGCAAGGTTAATGGAGCGTGAGACCTCCTTGAGGTGGTTCGCACACAAAAGCATTCAAAATATCATAAAATAAAACGTAAAACGTGGAAAATGTTTATTTGGAAGTTGACCAACAAGGAGTGTTGGTCATGGGAAACATATTTAAACTATGTTGGGGGAATACAGGGTTTTCTGAAGAGGGCCCAAGCACCAACCCACTAATAGGCAGACACTTCCATCCAAATTGGTCAAATATGCCAAAATTGACTTCACTCAAGTAATTGATTGAAGTTGGATCCAACCCAAACGAGTTGTTTCATAAATGGAACAGGTTTTAAAATCCTGTTCCTTGACTAACCAAATGGAACCATCAGCTTTAATTTTGTAAACCGTTCATTTTAACGCCTGGGGTGACATAAGGGGCTGGGCATTTGGCACCTCACTAGTCCCAACCTAGGCATATTTAGCCTGTACCCAGCGTTGGTCTAATGTATGCCTGAAGTCAGGGAGGGCCTGCAGCTTCACCTTCTGAGCCTCCTGGCGCCCAGCCTTGTCCTTGGGGTGGTCCCCACTATGATGTCATCTACCCATGACATTACCTTCTCCTCCTGATGGGACTTGACCCCCCCTCCAGGGGCTTGCGAAAGGGAAAAGTTCTTGTGGGCTGGGGCCAACTTCATGGCGGCAAAGGTTGGTTTGGGTTTAGACCCAGCAGCCTGGGGGAAACACTCTTGGAAGGCTTCAATCAGATCTTGGGCATTCAAACAGTCGTGCACTAGAATCCAACTGTTCTCTACAGCATCAAAACTCTTACAGGATACCAAGTACTAAAGCCTTCTTTTAACGCGGCGGGAGGCAACTATTTCTTCCATTTCCCACTCTAGCACCCCATCCACGAGATAGGCCTCAGGAGTCTCTGGTGGGGGCCCTCAAACAACGTTAATTTGCTCTCATAAAAGACAGAGAAGATCTGAAATGAAGAAGGAAGATTTATCTGGTAGGAGGCATGGCCCTTCTTTTAACAACGCGGTAAGGGCCAATCCTCTTTGGTCCCAGCTTCTTGCATGGATTCTTGATAGGGATGTTATGAGCATCAAGCATCACGAGATCCCCTCCTTGTATGCAGGACCCATTTGGTGCTTTTCATCAGCGTTCTCCTTATACACTTGCATTGCCGCCTCCAAGCTTGTGGAAACCCCTGGTGGACCTTCTTGATTGTCTTGGCAAAGTCCATCACCGCCTCAACCTTAGACCCACAGCTGGGCTCCATGTTAAAGGCAGGGTTAAAGCCATAGCTGGTGAAAAATGGGGAACAATTGATTGAGGAATGCAACGTGTTGTTGTAACTAAATTGGGCCATAGGAAGGTGAGAAGCCCAATCTGAATGATCTGCGGCGGTGTAACACCGCAGGAACTGTTCCAAGCACTGTTCACTAGTTCAGTCTGCCAATCTGATTGAGGGTGATAGGCAGTCAAATGGCAGGGGCGAATCTGAAGAGACTTACACAACTCTTCCCAAAAGATGGAGGTAAATTGAGGTCCCCAGTCACTGATAATCTCTTGAAGAACCCCATGGAGCGCAAACACATGCGTGACGAAGAGCCTAGCCATCTCAGCCGCGGTTATTGTAGTTCTGCAAGGAATGAAGTGGGCGAACTTTGTAAAATGGTCCACCACCACCATGATGGCATCATAACCATCAGAGACAGGTAATTCCACAATGAAATCAACCGAGAGGGAAGTCCAGGGTCCATCAGCCTTTTTAACTGGTACCAACGACCCCGCTAAAGGCTAACAATTGGGTTTCATCTGGTTGCATACCAGGCACTCCTTACAATACCTTACCACCTGAGCTGACAAGCCTTTCCAATTGTAGGTGCGATGTATCAACTCCAAGGTCATTGCTTTCCCAGGATGACCAAGGGTAATTCCATCATGATGGTACCAGATGTTTTCCAGGCGCAGTGGTCCAGCAGGTACCCAAAGGTGCCCTAGAAACCAAACCTTCTCATCCTTTACATGATAACCTCTGGATAGATCCACTTGATTTACAGCTCACTTAGCAAGTACCATAGTATATTCTCCCAACAGCGGCTGAGAAAGGACAACATTTCTGAACATACCATATTCCTCCACGTTATCCAGAGGTGCAAGCGCAGGCCCGTTGGCCAGGGGTGAGGGAAGTTGCGACAGAATTTTATTTAGAGGAATCGTCACCTGTATGTTGTGGACTTCTACCTCCTTTGAATCAGCAGCTAAAGCAGGGTTGCGGCTTAAAGCATCCGCCAAACCATTATCCTTGCCCTTAATAAATTTGTACAAAAAGGCAAATTAGGCAAGGGTCTCATGACAATGGGTCTTCCGTGGGGTTAAGACATGAGGTGCGCGATAATACAGAAAGGAACGATGATCTGTACATACGCAGAATGGTTGGGTAGATCCATGCAAGTGGTGATGCCAATAAGTTAGCGCCTCCACCACTGCTAGTAACTCCTTGTCATAAATGGCGTAATTCAACTCAGGCAGAGACATTTTCTGGAAAAAATTCCCGCCAGATGCTCTATCCCATCTTCGCCTACTTGTAACAAGGCAGCCGCTATGGTGAAGTTGAAGGTATCAGTAGACACAATGAACTCTTTTGGAAGAGTTGACATGGTGAAGGATGGTCGTGGACAACAGGGTGTACTTCACAGCTTGAAAAGCATCATCCAAAACGGGGGACCACTGAAGCACTTTTGCACCACTAGCCCTATACAAGGGCTCTGCCACCTCAGAAAGATTTGGCGTGAACTTTTTGAGCAAAGTACACGTCCCAAGAAAGATCCTCGATTCTTTTACTGAAATAGGGGTCGGCCACTCACAAATCGCCTTCTCCTTGTCTGGAGTGATCATGTGTCCTTGGTCAAACACGACATTGCCTTGAAAAGTGACCTGGGACTTGAAGAATTTGCACTTGCTAATCTTCAGCGTAAGGCTGGCTGCCTTTAACTGCTTCAACACTTGGCAAAGGCGTACTGCATGGGACTCCTGATCTGGGGAAAACACCATGATATCATCCATGTAGGCCACCGCGCATACCCCTAACAAGTCCCCCAACGCTGCATTAATGCGGCGTTGAAAGTTGGCAGTGGCATTCTTAATCCCAAAGGGCATGACCCAAAGCTGGAAAATCCCATTTCTGGTACGTTAAGCAGTTAACCACTCTTGTCCCTTTTTAATCCAAATCTGATTGAGCGCATTGTGGCAATCCAGCTTGGAAAAGACCTTATACTTCTCCACATAGCGCGCAATCTGAGAGTCCAAAGGGATGTGTGTGGATCTGTTACAGTGACGTTGTAAGGTTCCCATAGTCCACACATAGGCGCAGAGTACCATCAGACTTCTCAACAAAGAGAAGTGGGGAGCATACAGGGGAGGTATGCTGAAAAATCGCACCTTTGTCTAACTGTTCCTTCACCCACACATCCAACGCCTCTTTCTCCCAGAAAGTCAATGGGTAAATGGGGGAAGATATAAGCACCAGATCCACAGCGAGCGTGAAGTCACAATCAAACTCAGAGTACTCAGGGAGTGCATTAGCGGATACTGCATCAAAAGAGGATTCCAAACCCTCCAAGAAAGAAGGTATAGGAACTTCCACTGAGGGCTTCAGGAAAGGGGCAAGGCTATAAGGGTGAAGGTGGGGCCAGTGAGGCAATTCGCCCTGGGCGTTCTCTTCTGACAAAGGCATAACTAATGTGCAACCATTCTTCACGGTGAGGGATAGGGTATTCTCTTTCAGGTTGTTTCTAACGTCAAACTTTCGCCACCACTCAAACCCAAAATGATAGGGAACAGGAGGCATTTTGAAAGCTTTTTAGTGATCAGAAAAGTGGTACTTTCTAACCTGATAATCCACTGTCTCAATGATTTTTAGAGTGGGAATACCTTGGGACGCCCCTCCCTTAACCATACCACCTGGCAAGTGACGCAGTCCAAGGTAGTCAGCTAGGATCTGGTCCATAAAGTTTTCAGAGACGCCAGTATCCACCAAAATAGTAGTGGTGAGCTTCCCTAAAGGGGAGGAAAGGGTAGCAGTCAGTAGAAAATACCCGGAATGGTCTTAATTATGGTAGACAATGACAACACCTCACCAAAAAATTCTTCCTTTGGCTTAAGCAAGCCATCAGAGTATGTTTTGGAATCACAAAAGGGGGAGGGATAGTTGGCCACTTCTAATACTGAGGCCACATACCCCACCATGCCTTATGCAGGTGCATATACTTTATCATATTTTAATAGAAGTTCTTTCTCTGCTTCCTGGGTGCCCCAGATCATGGTAGGGGTCAAACGAGGGTTCTCAGGGGTTATTTGATATACTGGAATAGGGTTCTCATCCAAGCCCTAAAGGCTAATAAACGGCTTAAAGGTTTGGATAAAATTATCGTTATAAAACGCGTTTTCAGATGAGAATGACCCTATTTCCCTAACTGCAACGGAATATCTGACGTTATACAAGGCCAACACCCCAAGGCCCATCTGCATAAATTCCGCCAGCATCATCTGAAAGCGCTGTTGAAGAAAAACTAGTTTATTTAAATGGAAATTGATAATTTTGGCGGAAAGTCAGGGAATCATGACTTTTCGGACATTGAAGCATCTATACCACCAGATATGAGCACAAAGAGTGGATACTTTCCAGTTGAAGGCAACCATTTTAATGCCGAGTTGCTCCAACGTTCAGGAAAAAGGGAAAACAGTTGTGCGGCTGACCACAGCTGAGGCCCTCAGCTGGCGCCCACCATTTTCACTTCCAAAAAGTCTCACACAGAAAAGGTTTGTGCACATAATTTTATGTGGTTGGTCAGCCAATGTCAAGAGAGTGTCTATATTTTCTCCTGTCCCCAGCGTGGTAGTGCTCAGTGCACAGAGCCAATGCCAGGGAACTAGCCGTTAGTGCAAAAGTTATTAGAGCCCAGCGGAAGGTACTGGATCAATAACAATTTAGGCAGAGAAGTGTGAGTTTTATAATAAATGACCCATCAAAAGCGACATGGTGCACAAAGAGAAAGGGGGTAAGCGATTCAGGTTGGAGGGAACCTGGGCGAACCAATGGTGCGCTAGGGGATAGCTGGAGTGTATTTAAAAATGGCAAGGTTAATGGAGCGTGAGACCTCCTTGAGGTAGTTCGCACACAGGAGCATTCAAAATATCATAAAATAAAACGTAAAATGGCGAAAATGTTTATTTGGAAGTTGACCAACAAGGAGTGTTGGTCATGGTAAACATAATAAAACTATGTTGGGGGAATACAGGGTTTGCTGAAGAGGGCCCAAGCACCAACCCACTAATAGGCAGACACTTCCATCCAAATTGGTCAAATATGCCAAAACTGACTTCACTCAAGTAATTGATTGAAGTTGGATCCAACCCAAACGAGTTGTTTCATAAATGGAACAGGTTTTAGAATCCTGTTCCTTGACTAACCAAATGGAACCATCAGCTTTAAGCTTTGTAAACCGTTCATTTTAACGCCTGGGGTGACATAAGGGGCTGGGCATTTGGCACCTCACTAGTCCCAACCTAGGCATGTTTAGCCTGTACCCAGCGTTGGTCTAGTGTATGCTTGAGGTCAGTTAGGACCTGCAGCTTCACCTTATGGGCCTCCTGGTGCACAGCCTTATCCTTGGGGTTGTCCCCACTATGATGTCATTTGACCATGACATTATGTTTGAGGAACCCCATTGATGATTATAAGAACGAATACTTTGAAGTTTTGAGATTTTTCAAGCCTTTCTAAGATTATTATAGATTTCCAAAAGATGTCTACATGACCATTGAAGGTTCATGAAAAGATAATAATTTTGTCAAGGTATACAAGGACACAAGATAATTCCAGGTCCTTGAGGATCCTGTCCTTGGAGCGTTGAAAGATGGCTAACGTTACAAAGGCCCTGGAGCATCCTCATAGGTTCAAATAGCCCTTTGTTGGCCTTTGAGCGCAGACTTGGCTCAGTCTTTGAAAATGAGCTCCATTTTACAATACCCTTTACCAAGATCCATTGCTGAAAAGTATCATGTACTGGTGAGAAAATGGGGAGATTCGTTGATTTGGGGCATGGGATTGTCTTTCTTGGTAATGGAGTAGAGCCATCGGTAGTCCATTACCACCTAATGGCTTCCATCCTTTTTTCATAGCAACATGAGGGGGAGGCCCAAGGACTGCACGAAGGCACCAATAGTCTGGCTTTGAGTAGATTTCTATGCTCTACTGCCACCTGGGGCTTCTTCAACCTTACTTTTTTAGTAATATCAGGACTTAAAGGGGGAGCATCACCAGTCTCCACATGATGTAGCATCCACCCTTTTTACTTAATTGTAAAAATAGGCCAAGAAAAGATCTGAGATCTCCTCTAATAATTCTTGAACCTGGCGCTGTTGTTTCCTAGAGAGCTCCATTATGATAAAAGTGTCAACTAGAGTCGCTGATGGTGGAGCTTTAAAACCAAAATCACTCAGACTTTTAAAGCTACGGACATCATTATTAGCCTCTAATGGTAGAATGTTAACATAAGCGGTGTACTATTAGGGCCCAATATGGTAGATTGTCAAGTAATGTTAGGAAACAAGCCCAATATGGATCTGGCATAGGCGGGATCTAAAACTCCCTGACAGGTTGAACTCTTTGACAGATGGGTTATCTAGGCCCCATATTTCCATCAAGTATCCAAAAGGGTTGATGTGAACCTAGTTGTCAACATTAACCTGGGACTTTAGATGTATAGTGGTTAGGTTAGGTAGATAGATTGGCATGCCTTCATGGCTATGGACTGCAGGTGGGGCAATTATAATCAAGAGCCTCTTACATAATACTTGAGTTAATTGATTTGGCTCTCACTCTCTAATAGTTAAACTTGTGCCTTGACCTCCGTTTTAAGTTGCGCAAGGTTTCAAAGATTAGGGTAACCCAATGTCCCAGCAGGGATAGGAATCCTTCATCATAATGCACTACTGCGTTGTATTCCCATAGAAACTGAGTTCCAGAAAGAAGTTCATAGCTTAGGTTATCCAATTAAATGGCGGGGTATTCAAGAAAAGCTTCCAAAAATGGATAGGTATGGAAGAATAGGTCCCTATGAATTAAGTATACTGCAGTCAAGCTGTGCCATATTACATTAATGTGGCAAGTCCGGAGCAATCTTGATGCGTTTCATTGGGTTGACCAAAATGACATTCATAGGGGAACCACTATTGACAAGGGCATGGACCAGAGTTTTATGAACCTGAACAGTAACGTGGGTAACCAAACTCCCAAAAAGTGGGGGTAGCATGAGAAAATAGGAGGCTCATAAGAAGAAGAGTAGGCAGTATCAAGTTTTTTATTATCAATGAGTATTAAATCTCTTCTTCAGGTATGTTAGCTCCAGGTTTGTTAGAGGACATGGATGATCCCTGAGGCGAGATAGAAATGTCAGCATGGAGTTCCTTGTCCTTCATGTTAATGGCCCTTTTCCCGCCTCCTCAGCAAGTCATTTCCAGCATATATTGGCGCTTTGATGGAAGCCATTGCAGTAAGTGCATTGGGGTTGAGGATTTTTCTGGTTTTTGAAAACATGGACCTGAGGAAGTTTAGAGGAGAAAGAGGCAGTGGCCTTAGGATGTAAGGTCAATGCTGGTATCTCATTAAGCACTTCTTTATTTTCCCAAATGCAAGTAAAACTATTCTTCTGGCTGATCATGTTCATCTGAAGCTCAAAATAAGGCCCTAACGTGGAGATGACAAAGATTATGGCATCGTTAAGGTAATTTAATTTGTGGTTACTAAGGGCTGCGATTAATCGTAGAAACATCTGGAAAACTCCATAGAACTATCACCTTTATAAAGGCTGATACACATGAATGCTTGTTTTAAATTGGCCAGAATTTGATTGCTGCCAAATTCTTGGATTAAAGCTGTACATACCTGTTCCCAGGTGTTGCATTACAGCAAATGGGTATTCATGATCTACCAAGCAGTGCTGTTTTGGCAGGAGTGGATATGCATCACTTTCTGTTGGTAAGTGGGTTTTTCCATAAAACTCTCATAGGCATACAGGAAAGAAGCGATGATTTTCTGGACAAGGGTGAACCTGTATTAAACTAGGTTTAAGTTAGTTACATGTGGAGTGGATAGAGTGTTGACGCCAGTAGTTGTAGCCAGCTCAAGGATCTCAGTCTCCACATAGTTGTGAAGGGACCTACTGGTCCAACCGCCATCTTAGATCCTTGAGGTTCTCTTAGATATCATCCCAGTTTCAGTTGAGGGAGAAAATGGAAGCCTTATGAGAAACCTGCTCCTTTAAAGCTTGAATATCAGCGCCTGGAGTAAAAGTTGGCTCTCAAGGGTGGTCAAACATGTATTAAAAATCAACAAGTCTGTTTGAGCTGTGAGATTCAGATACTTGTAAGATTGGTGAAGGTGCTAGAATTATCCATTTTGTCTGACAATGCCACAATGGAGACCTATAGGGTCAAGGGGGACTCCGTCTACTTGAAGTTTTCATTCATGGGCTACATTCCAGATTTGAATGCATAAGGTGGCTAGGGATTCCAAAACGTCATTTTTCTAAGGGTCATCAGGTTCTCCAAAGGTAGGTGCTGTGGGGCCATAGGGTCCTTGAGGCCCACAGGGACCTTCAGGACCTTCAGATCTCTCACGTCCTTTGGGTCCCCTAGGCCCTTAAGGTCCTTAACTCTCAGAAGTGTAATCGCAGGAGGCCAGCTTTAATAGTGTTGTTGCAGGGCCCATAGCAGATCTTCAAATTGGTGGAGGCGCTGGTTCCAATCAACTTCAAAAATTTGGATATTCTGATGCAGTTGGTAATTGAGTAGCTAGATATCTTGCTATCCAACACCGCGATTTAGCCTTGGGCTTCATTGATTAATTGGCGGTTATTGATAATGGCCTCACAGCTGTTGTGGACAAAAGAGGAAGCCACATTATAAAAAATTAAGGACTTGGGAGTGTAAGGTTTTGGTGAGCCCCATTTGTCAGGAGACCTCATGATGATAAAACCCATTTAAGTAGAGGAGGTGATGTTTAGTCAGGTGAATAAAGTTCCAAAGTAGCGTTTGGTTCTCATGGTAAGTTCTCCCGCTGGTAGATGGGCTGAAGTATAGAAGTCCTGCAAGTAGAGGGCATGAAAGAGGCGAGGGGAGCTGTAGCGGCACTTATGGATTAGATGCTACTTTTTAACAGTTGGACAATGTGTAGGTTCTATTAATGAAGTTGATACTAATTTCATCAACCAAGGGATTAGTTAACTGAAATGTAGCCCGTAATTCTAGACTCTCAAGCTGCATAGGTGGCACTTCATATTGCAAGATACTAATCCATTGAGCAACGCTTCTTGACTGATTAGCAGATTGATCTTTGGGACTGCTAGCATTTTCCATTATTTGGTTTAAAAATTTTCACTTAGGACAGCTTGGAGCCCCTCTAGTGAGCATCACTTCTCTCAGCATAATAGTTATCTTGACTGTTGCCAAAGTCCAAAAATGGGCACAAAGCTGAAAATCAGTGGAGGGATCAAAAAATAAAAGATGGAGGGAATATAGACTACCTTATTATGTTATAAAGCGTCAATATTTATAAGACGTGTGAAGTCATGGTGCCTCAGGGACCTTTGTGACCCCAAAAGATCAGGATATTTTACTGCATTCCAGATCACTTATCTGGATGCCGCCTCCAATGTACTACGTCGTCCTCATGACCTCAGCAGTGGGGGTGGTGCCTCTCGTGATTTGGTTAACAGGAATAGGATTCTTGAAGGTATTTATATCGATTTTTGCATGTGTGATACTTCCTGATAAAAGCTAGTTCAGTAACTTCAAATAAGGTTCAATTCGCCTAGTGTTAGGATTTTTTCCCATATTTCCAGCATGCTAGATTACCTGGTGTTGCTAAGGGAAAATTCCCTAAAGTGAAGTGAATTGAAAATCTGTTGGCCCAATTTTGGAGGAACTACTTTTTGGGGATTTTGGGATATTCGTCTGGTTGTATCCATCAGGGATTGATCTGGATGAATATTTAATATCTCATCGGGTAAAGCGGCCAACAAAATAGGGACATCTGATAGTGATTAACTATCAGGTGTACCAATTGGATCAGTCAGGTTTCATCACTGACTGATTGGGAATGTATGATGAGTTGCAAGGCGAGTGATGCCACCTGCAACTAGCAAAATTGATCTGTTGGTGAAGTGACTTGCCATAATGGGTAAAAAGTCCCATTACCTAAGCAGGTTACTAGCCAATTATGTTGGTTTGCTTGGATCGAGAGGAAAACATTAGGGACATGTTTCTGAATCTTTCCATTTGAGGTTTTAAGGATGTCCAACATCAGAATCCTAGCTAAGATGGGGAAGACCATCGCTGCTGAGACAAGGAAGGGGAATTCAATGGCAATGGCTGCCATTTCATCGAAGAGGTATCAACCAAGGGTTAGATGGCCGAATCCCCTATAAATTCCCTAGGATTCACTATAATAAAACACACATAAACACATACACCTATACATATTACTACTTTAGAACATTAATAGTTTTATTATAGATTTAGTATTATTTAGACTATCAGCATCTAGCATGAAGATTCCATCTCAAGGATACTATTGCAGAAGGCAATAATTGGTAGACTCATAGAAGAAATGTAGAGATCTGAGCGGGGATCTAGAGATGAAGGGAACCATGACTAAGGGATCGCTGCTGACTGTGTGTTGGGCCGAAGGAGACTGCCATCAGAGGATCTTGACAAAGATTGAATGGACAGTAATATAGGAAACATATCCTATGAGTATGACTATCAAGTATTTAATTGGAAATACCATCTGAAGCGTTTAGCCTGAAAATAGTTCTAACTCAACTACGGATAATAGTCTCTGTACTATTATCAGATTATATATTCTTACAACGCGAGGTGCACAAGGAAACCGATCCTGTGCAGTAAAAAGGTTACTGGGTTGACAACCAATAATCAACTCTTTTAGTAAATTTTTACACCTAGTTCAAGATTCAATCTTTCAAGGCTTGATTCAGGAGTAGGGGTTTCAACTTGCTCATCATCTCAATTAATGACAATTATATAAAAGAGTACTTGGGTTCATCAATAATACAGGAACTGGAGGGCTATACTTTAATCTAGAGGCATAATAGATTACTAGTTGATTCACTATCTTTAGGCAGCACATAAAAAAGCAACGAATTGATTACTTTTTATATGAACAGAGTAAGTGTAATTAATTGACATAAACACCTGGATTTCACCATGCTTAGGGTAAGTATTACTAGTTGTAGAGATGGGATCCAGTTTGGAGCAGTGGAGTTGAGGAATAAACTTACTATTTGAACCGTTTGTGAATCTTTAGATTAATGTCTGTTCCAGAAAGAGCTTAGTGGTAGGGGTAATAGAAAATTTCATTTGTCCAGATTAGATTATGATTCCATCTGATTCTAGAAATTCCACAATAATTATTTTAAGTGCACCAGCATCCATTTTTATCTAAATGGTTAGCATTACCTCATAAAAAGTTCAATTTTTTTATTTAATTAAGGCAAGCTGACCAGGGTACAGGCAGTACCAATGCATGTGTAGAATTTGGGAGGGAGTGATGAATAGTGAGGATTGGAGATGATTGGGCACCCCCAGGGTACACAGGTCACCCCTGTTGCCAGCTGGAACCGTCAGGTATGGGGGTTGGTGCGCTACTCTGAGGGGGTTGCCCCCGCTATGGAGCAGGTGTGGAGGAAGGGGTCAGTGTGGAGGACCAGAGTGGGAACTATGATTTTATGAGCCTCTGTTGCCTTGGCTTCATATATCTTTAGAGCCAGGATTGGAAGTGCTCCAGTAAGTAGACGTGGAACCTATTGATAACCCCATAGATGGTTGGGACTGTGCCCTTGAACGCATCCAAGGAAATGGTGTGGATTGTCCACATTGCAATGGATATCATTAAGGAGTGGAGGGTAGATGGGATTGGCAACTTGAGCTGGAGCGTGAGGAGGATCCTTGAGATAGAGAGTTCCTGGACGTCTTGGATCTTAAGCAGGCGCGCAACTTCCCGCCATATGGCTCTGGAGGGGGGCAGGTTTCTAAGCGGTGGTGTAGGGAGCCCTCCCCTCCACATACTGCGCATGTTGTGTGGAGGGAATACGTGCAGTCCGCCATCATATAGGTCCTTCTCATGCAGCGCCAGGCTTTGGCTCTTACCCTCATCTGGAGGCGTAAATATGCGTCATTCTCCATATTGCCTTCTGTGTGTCTAGGTCATAGGGGATGTCCAAAGCGTCTAGGTAGTCAATTCTGGCAATGGTTGGGGTTGTGATAAGTATGTCTTTGTGGGGGTGGTCCTCTGACTTTCATAACATGAAGTGGAATCTGGGTTGTCCCCTTCCCTACACAGTACCAGTAGTAGCGACGACCCATCCCATGCGGCGGATGGTTTGGAGGAGGCGCTTAAAGTGAGGGGGGTTCTGTGCGGGCCCGTTTCATTGGGTTGGTTAGCGAGGTGCATTAGTAAGCTGTAAGGGTGGTGAGGGTTAGGGATTTTGAGTGCCTGCGCGAAGTTGGCCCTTGCTGCCCTGGACCAGTGCTGTTGTGGGAGGTCCAGGGTTAGTACTTCCTCTATCCAGGTGCCCAGGATGTAGTTGGTGTGGTTCACAAAATCTATAAGAACCATGACTCTGCTGGAGCGTGGGCCATATAGCATTCAATCCAGACAGATGGGCGGGATCCAGGCCACAGCCAACCCTGGATGAGCGCATGGATCGATGTTAAAAAGGTGGGTGATAAGGGGATCACATATGTGGGGAACCACAGCATCGGGAGGTTGAGCGAGTTGACAACTGCCACTCACCCTGTTAGCCCGGGGGATCTACCATTGAGTGAGGTGATTCTGTTGGATATCTGTTGCAGCAGGTTATTTTCATACATCTCATTTGCATACCCCCTTGTTTCCAGCTAGATCCCAAGGTGGCGGACAGGGGTGGTGGTGGGGGGTAATGAAAAGGGTAGGACGAGTGAGTTCTTACATCTTGGGTTGTGTGTAGTGGGGGATGTGGTCCAGCTGGGGATGTATTTGCCAAGGAGGATTGTTTTGGTTTTCCGTTTATTAAGCAATGCATTACTCACCATGGAGTATTCCTCTAGGGTGCGTTCCAGCTGTTGGGCGTTGCTGTTGTCAGCTATTCCTGTTACACAGGCATCAACAAAGACTAGTATCTTGACTGGGGGCTGGCTTGCGCAGTTATGCCCCTGAGGCATGAGTCAGCAATGCGGAGGAGTGGGTCAAAGCTGAAGTTATATAGTAGCGGGCAGAGGGGGTCCCCTTGCTTGAGCCCTCTGCATGGGTTGATCCTGTTGGTCAGGAATCTGGGGCCAAATACAGCCATTGATGCAGATTCCGTGAGGAGTATCGCCTTGTTGATGAACCTGGGTGGGAGGTTGAAGGCATGTAGGCACTCTTTTAAGAATGGCCAGCTAACGTGGTTGTATGCCTTCTCCTGGTCGTGGAATACCAGGGCTCCCATCACTTTGGATTGGTATACATTAGCGATGGAGTGTATGTTAGACCAGATGGAGCACCCTGGTGTAAAACCAAATTGGTTGGGTGATAGGGCTTTAGAGGCTAGTTCGCCCAGTCTATAGCTAGAATTTTTTAAGTAGTTTAGTGTCAGTATTTGAGAGTGCTAACAGGCGCCAGCTGGCCAGATCCAGTCTGTAGCCCTTTTTAAGTAGGGTAATAACATAGGAGTCCTGGCCTCCAGGCAGGAGACGGGTCTCCAGCAAGTACTGGTTCATAGACGCTAGGTTGAGGGGGGCGATTTGTTTATAGTATGTTTTGTAAAATTTGTAGGGTATCCCATCAGGGCCTGGGCATTTCCTACGCGGTGCACCGCGGACTGTATTAAAAAGCTCCTCCTATGTTATCAGGTTTAGGAGACTACAGTTCAGCGGTGCACTCTGTATTCTGGCGGAGTGTAATTTTTTTGGGGGGGGGGTCAGGTGGGGTGTCGCAGTAAAGTTTGGTGTGATAGTGGTGAATTTCCACCTTGACCTCCGTTGGTCAGTTGCCACAGTTCCGTCAGCTTTGCAGACCTGTGTGCACTGAGGCAGGTTGCCTCAGGAGTGGCGTTGGCGGAAGAAGAATGCCAAAAAGGTTTTTCCTTATTTTATGCGCTTACCTTTCCACGATATTTTGATTCTTTGTTGGTGTTTGTGGATAAGGGTGTTTAGGCGGGCGGAAATTTCTGCCCATTTGCGGCCCCAGTTTGGGCTGTATATGGACTTCGGGGCATTGAGCTCTAGGTGAGTGAGATCCACCAGGGTGCGTCTGATTGTGATGGTATCTGCAGTGTATCTGTGTGATGCGAGGTGGCAAGTCTTATTATTAATTTGGTTTTGAATTTTCCCCAAGTTTTAATGGGATCCAATGTGGACGGGGTTGTAAATTTTGGGTTTCAAGCTTCATGCTCAACCCAGTTGGAGATTTCAGTGAGTTTTATATTTTCTGGATATAGCTTTCTCCAGGGTGACAACCGCATTTACATCTGGTTGGTGTGAGCTGCACCAAAACTAGACGGGGGTCAGAGTTAATAATTTTTTAGTAGTGAAGTTAGTAATAAGTGAGTGCAGGATTTTGGTGTGAGGATATGGTCGATGTGGCTCATTGAGATGAGTGTTCCCTTGCATATTTTGAGGTGGGTTATGTGGGGAGGAGTGGAGACCTGGGGAAGGGTGTCAAACAGGCCAAGTGATGCCTTCATCATATGGAACTCAATGTGTCCCGGTGGGTATCCCCTGGTGTTGGGCCATTGGTATGTGGTGGTATTGTCCCAGAAGTTAAAATCGCCCAGCAGGATGATTTCTGGTGGGAGGTCGAGCATCAGTATGGCTTTGAGGAATTGTTTCCTCTCAGTTGTGGTGCATGGTGCATAGATACAGGCTATTGAGATTGTGGCCTCTTATTTTGTGATTGTTGTAGTTAGGACGTGGCCATGCAGATATGAGGAGGATTCAACGATTTTTAATTTTTTGTTATTTTGGATGACCACCCCACAGTGAGACGTCCATATTGACTGGGAGGGTGAGACCCTGGCTGACCAGGATCCTACTTCCCCCTGTGGACAGTGGGTTTCTTTTATGGCCAAGATGTCTACAGGGGGTTTTCACAGGAAGTCCAGCTATTTAATCAGGATGCTTGAGCCCTGGCTCCTGCAATGTTTAGCATTCCTATTGACACTGAGGTGCCTGCAGGATCTCCAGAGTGGTTGGATGGGCCTTCCAGCCCTAGTCCCCCACTCATTGCCTTGGACTTGCCCCGTGTGATTGGGCAGTCCACTCTGAGGCGTTATCCAGCTCCTTACCTTGTGATTTTGTGAAGGTCTTGCTGGATTTAGATATTGTACTAAGCTTTTTCCACACATGATTTTGTTTGACTTGTATTAGTGCGCTGATTGGTTTCTGATGCTTTGGGGTTTAATTTTGAAGTTTTGGGCCCTGTTGTCTTGTCCATAGTGAAGTCAAATTGTCCAAATAAGTTTATTTGATTGAGATAATGTGTTGATTCTGTTGGCTTGTTAAGAAAATTTCAGCGTGGGTTGTCCAATCTGACTGTTTGGCTTGGTTGATATCCTCCATGGCTCCTTCAGCTTAGGCTTTCTGTTCTGATTGGCTTGTTTGGCTGATTTCCTCTCTGTTCATCTGGATTTGGTCCAAGTCGATGGAGGTCACAAGTGATTTGGCCTTGGCTGCTGCCCACTTGCGGGCCTTCTGTATCTGTTTGTGTAATTTGGGTGATACTGGGTCTATGAGTATATAGTGTCCATACTCTCACCAGAGGAAAGCGTGGTTAGCGTCCACCATTTTTCCAAAGGTCTCTTCATCTTCATCCATAGCATCGTCACAAAAGCCCAGGGCCAAGCTGCCCTCCTTCATGGGGCATGCATGTTCATTGTGCCCCAGTACAGTGCAATGGTTGCAGATGGGCGGGCGCGTTCTGATGTGATGTGGAAAGGTTTTGACACTCCCAATCTGGGAGGTGACACACTGCGGTGCATGGGATTTTGGTTAGGTCTGCGATCACATCAGGGACTGGGTTGATCACAGCGATTGCCTTTCCTGTGCACAGGTTCAGCATCAGGTGGAATCACTGCAGCTCTAGTTATTTGATTTCTCCATAGCTCTGAAGGCCGATTTAGAGTTCCTCCTTGATTAGTTTGTGGGGGAAGTTGATGAGGAGTGAGTCAAAAGAGATGAAGAAAGTATTTTCTTTGTTCCATCTGGTGAACACAATGCACACAATTCGTTTGCCCTCAGGGAGGGCAATCTTGATACAGACTTTTGCCGCAACGTCTGCATCTTCTTCAGTTTCAAAACCCATATCAATCCAGCCACAGTGGTGGTGTGGGTGGTAACGTACACCGCGTGGGGAAAGAGGGAGGCCTGTGCCTCACCTACCTTCTCTCACAGGGTTGGGAGTCCACTCCTAATAAAAGATGGAGCCCATGTTCCACTTTTTATAGGGGCTGTGCATATTGAATTTCCATATATTGGTTTTGTTTTGTGGTGAACTCCACAAACCTGGGCGGTGTTTAGGTTTAGGGATTTTTGGCGGCGTTGGCTCCTGATCCCCGATCCAGGGCGTTTTTTGCCCTTGGATGCACCGTTTTGGCCATTGCCCAATATAACTTTTGCCCAGTTTAGTTGGGTTTTGTTGATTTCTCTCATCTCACCTGTGTGATTATCAGAAATTTCTGTTTGAATCAAATCTTAGTAACGATGTTATCATTACGGGAAAAAAACTTCATAAAAGTTCAATTTTACCAATTAAAAGAGTTTATCTTGGCTTGAGGTTACTATTTACTTTTAATAAGGTGGAAGGCGTTGGCCTAGTATTTCCAAGGTATTCACTTTAATATTAGCTTTAAGTCTAAGTACCTTATAAAAGAGGTCCCAATAAATATAAAAATTACTCATGGGGTAAAACAATAGCAGGGGTAGAAAGTAGTAGGTTATCTAATTTTAATGGCAAGTAACTATATGCTCCTGATAGAATATTGTCATTAATCCCCAAGGTTCTTTATTCCTTTTGATAATCAATATCTGAGGAAATTTACAATTGACAGATTGGTTTTGAGGAAACTATGGTGATAAGCGCACCAATGTTAATAATTGTCTTGATTGGAAGTTTGTTTACACTGAAATATATATAGGTGCATTAGTATTAGTTATTAGAGAATTTAAGCATTTAAAGGTAAAAGTTTCCACTTGACTCAAGTAGAAACATAAGTCCCTATGGCTATGTATCTGTGGGGTAAAGCAAACACATCATCAAAATTAACTTTGTAGATTTGATTTAAAGAATTTATCTTTAGATCAACCAAGTTGATGAGGTGGTGCAAATTTACCTGGTAATTATTTATAAAGATTTTAGATATTTTGGTGTAAGTAGAATATCCCATTTCTATTCCGCCAAACCTTTTTTATCCAAATCTTCATAATAAAGATAATATGTATTGGATAATAGAATCCTTCTTAGAGTTGTTAGGATGCCGTTGGACACTTTGATAATCTGAGGTTTTGCTACTAAGTGAATTAAAGTGAAGATGCAGCAAGAGGAGGTAATCACCATTTTAATTATGGTGTTTTAGTATTTAGCACTGATAACATGACCAATGTAATTCTTATAAGTTTTATAGGCATGTCAGAACGCGATCTGAGCATCATATCGACTCAGAACCTTGGGTCCAAACAACACCTGAGCCTCATAGCAAAAGTGGTCAGCAAAGGCTAAAACTTCCTTGCCTGTTTTAAGGTTATGGTAAGGAAGGCTGTTTTTCATCATATCATAAGGTCTGCCTCACAAATTCATTGATAATGATGTTTTTACATTAAAGTAAGACATTTCAGTTTTACATAAGTTCATAATTATCAACTTCTGACTAAAGATGTCCAACAGATTCATTATTGTTTCTAGTTTGGCCCATTAAGTTGAAGTCTCTCATATAGATCTCAGCTAAATGCATGTATGTATCAAATACCCGTGAATACTAAATTTGGGCAGTCTAACAATGATAACTTGATGAGAACTATAAAACCTGGTTCACAGTCTAGCTAGGACAAATTACTTGGAGCAGTCAACCTTAGCATTGCAGGAGGTGGAATTAACAGAAGCTGAAGCCGCCATGAAAGGGCTTGTAATAGACGCAGTAGTAGTGCTAGGAACAGCTGCTGGTATAGGTTAGGTAGTCAAAATATTAGTCAAATTGGCCACAGCTGGTTCCATATTGATTTTTGGGTTAGAATTATAGAATAATCCTGGGAAGGTTCTATTATACATTTACAAGGGCAGTTTTTATTCCTTGATGGTGCTTATTCAATGACTTAAAAAAGTGGCGCCATTCTTTCTTTAATCAAGGATCAGCTGTCATGGAGCCAGCTAATTAAGTTGAGACTAGCCTGCCAGTAAGGGAGAATGAACACCCAGAATTTAAAACATAATGCTGGATGCATAGCCATCCATAAGACCTGATATTTGGCAGGAAGGAAAATGATTGTGGGATGGCGGCTAAGAATCACCGTTACCACCATACCTATTAAAAACCATTTATCAGCCACAGTGGCTGCTGCAGATTCCACAGCTGTCTCTTCTTTTAGCCCCCAGAGAGCCCTGAATTCGCTCTGGTAACATAGGTTGCTAAGCACATAGAGAAGTTGTGAAACTTCGCCCACCAAGGAGATAGAAGCCCAAGTGGTGGTGCATCCTAACGTCATACAGCTTCCAAAATCTGGGACAACCTCAGAAGGCTACAAAATGGTATCCCTATTTAAGGAGAGAGGGAAGCAGAATTCTGATGATGGCCACTATGGGCCATGTTGGGACTTTGGGGGAGAACTCCATCCCAGCCCATTATTGTCAGGGCCCTGAAGCCCCCAGCGAGTTAAGATGCCATTAAGGCCTTAAGTTAAGCTAAAAATGGAAGGGACATAGGCGAAAAATGGTGATTTATTGAAATGATCCTCAAGGTATTTATGGAACCTTGATGGACCAGGAACAGGTGGATTCTTGGCATTGATTGCTTAAGCTGAATGAATATAAATAAATAATATAAAGGGAATAGGATCATCCTCAGCATAATTCACCAGTGCGCCTGAAGGGGTTAATTGATTGGGTTCCACATCAGATAGTAATTCCCTGTAACCAAATCATTTGATTGACATCCTCGGCATTAGTTGCCAGTGTTGGATTTATTATTAGATATAATTTAATTATTGGGGTCAATCCCTAATACTTTAGATTGGGCTTACCCCAAGTTAATGGGGATCCCAATCTGACATCCGCCCATAGGCAGGTCACAACCCCTAGTCAGGGCTTTTCCCAATTAAGGTAGAATCCTGACAGCCTAAACATTATGAAGACTGGGAACATGGCACCTATTGGGCTGTGACTGGTAATAAAAATATAAAAATTCAAATAAAAAAATTTTTTGAGGGGAAATTTTTTATTGAACAAACAATAGAAATTGAACAACAACTATAGCTATGGGCGACAGTTGTCTTAAGTGCTGGGGCTTGAGGAAAGATATAATTTGCATGAACTGAGGTTGGCGCAATCCCATTTGATTCCAGCAGATTGAGATTTTGGAACTATTCCAACGCATTATCAATCTCATTCTGGCCAGCAAACTCTTTCTTGAATTTTGTTACCAAATTCCCATCCCAGCATGATTCCACTTGGCATATTGGTGATGCTTTATCTGGCAGGCGACTTGATGCTCCCATGGCTAGGCCACATGGGGGAGATCTATTTGATATCAAACGGATATAATGCCAAAAACCTTCTGGGGGTTGGGCTGACCTTTTTAAGCAAAAGGGAAACACCTTTGCAGGGTTTCAAACCCAATTGTGAGCAGATGGCTCAATTCTACTGCACCTTGGATTATTTAATTTTATAGCCCCATCATTGGGACCCAAGTTTGTCAAGGGGGAAAGATGACCACTACTTTCCCGCTGGCAGTGGCCTCTTACCGCCGCCACCTCCACACACACACCCTGATCCGCTGCACCAACTCTTGGGTAGTGAGGTAAGAGAAAAAGGAATCAACCTTGAAGAAGTACGCCATAACCCACCTCTCATCCACCACATGGGCTAAATCGCCCTAGTCACTAGAGGGACGGCTGCCTTCTTCACCCTCTTATGTGCATAACAGAAATTTCTCAAGTTGAGGCGCAGGGGGGCTCCCCCAGACTTACATCAGCTTGTTCAATTTTTTTGGTTGGCATCTACAAGGCAAAAAACTTTTGGTTCTCTTATTTCTGACATTGTGATTGAATCAGGATCTGTAAAGTGTTAAGTGCATTGTAGAGGTCATTGAAGGTATATACTGCCCCTTCCTATGGTAAGTCAAGGCTGATAAGTGGCATGAGGTCTTAGATGTGTTTTAAGAAATCATTGTATTTTTTTAATCATGAGTGAAAAACATTTCAATAAATAGGCTGAGAGGTCATAACTAAGATGAGCCTTACATATTCTATGTCATCATAAAAAAGACACACGGGTCAGGCTGACCAAAGTCTTCAGCTGAAAGCATTTTGTATCTTTGGTAGGATACAGGGCGCTGAAAGTGCCCCTGCATTGAGCACCAAATGTCACAATTGGCACTTTGGTGTTTAAATATGAAAAATCAGGATGATTTATAGCATAATAAAATTAATAATTATTGAGTTCAGTGACCTTAGAATAAGAAAATAGATTTTTATAATCATACAAGGTTTTTAGGAACAGCTTTGACAAGCTAAGTAAAACAGAACCACTTCAAAATGCTACTTCCTTCATTATAAACCAAGGTGATACTCGAATAATAGTGAGAAGTGCATAAATATGGGAAACTCTTGGAAGTATAAGCCTATATTTTGATGATAAATAATAATAAATCTTATTGATTTTTTTGCCAACTTGGGGAAAGGGAATGATAATATTAATAAAAAAGGGGCATTGATTCTGTATGGCCGCAGGGCCAAGATGAAAATAACGGTGATAAAAACTCAGGGTATAGCGCTGGTGGGGTGAACTGGGATCAATTATTACTTAGTATGCTTATCTTTGATTAAAAATGTGTCCCAAGAGATGGCTTTATTAGTGATAGTTTGTCCCAACCAAAGGAGTAATGACGTCCACACATCTTATTTGAAATGTGCCAAACAAACTGGTTTATCATCATAATAAAGATATTGACATTATGTCTTGGCATTGAGCCTACGCACTCATATAGAAAGGAGAAGAGGGGTCAGGGGGATCTTTATCTAGCTCCAGTTTCTTCAGGTGGCAAGCAAAGGTAGATAAAATGGTTTTTAGTGTCAAGGACGCGGCTGATGTAAAAAAACTAAATTCCCAGTCTAGGTGTGTGAAGACCCTGTGGAGAGCCCAGAATGCCAGTGAAACAGATGTCTGTATGACTCTAAAGGGTGGGGCCCTGGCATTTAGGTGACGGTATGAGAAGTTCAAATGTATTGAAGGCACCCAAGGCAAACCAAATAGCTGCAATGGGGGCATCTGGGGTCTCTCAGGGCATCCCCCAGGGGTGTGAGAGGTAGAAAAGATGACAACTCCTCGAGGTTCCATGGTTGACGGGCTTTAGGCATGTGATCTGAGTGACTAGAAGGTAGGTTGAGGCCTCAGCGTCCAGCTGAGTTCTCTCAGAGGTGGGGTCCCAGTCAAACTCATTAAACAGATGAGATGGTTGGACCAGAGCGTATACATTTGTCATGGCTTAATGACATAATTGAGGGTACCAATTGTAAAGACAAGGCTGAACATCACGAGGCCAAAAAGGTAAGTTGTAAGGACTTCCTGATTTAAAACATACTATGGACCAACGTTGGGTTTGGGCAAGATATACCCGGGTTGGTCCTGGGGATGTGCGTGATGCTCTGCCTGACGTTACAGCCAGTGCGTTAAAGCGCACCAACTACGTTACAAACAAAGACAGTTTAATTTGGTTGCTTGGGAATTTGGTTTCAAAACCCGTTTCAGTACAATATCACTAAACCAGGTAGACCCAGTTACAGACAATCACTTGAGTTAAGATTATTTTGAGTTACAGTATCATGTCAGATGGTACTGTGTGTTTGTTAGTTATTTCTGGTCTTAACACTAGCCCCACAGATTGAAGACTTCCCGCCCAGTGTTTAATGATGATTTTTTGAGACCAAAATTTCTCATTGTTTAAATGGTTTATTCAAAGTCACGATCAATTTTAACATATTATGTTCGCTTTTTTTAGCTTTGTTTTCCAACCTCCATCAAGTCAAAATGAACAGATGTGTGCCCTTCTTGGTTGAACTCTCTGTGCACCATCCTTCTTGGTTGTCTTTTGTTTACCATTTCCTTGGCGAAGTGTTCCTTGGTAGTGGGGTGTGCCCTCTCCCAAAGCCTCTTCTGGAACTGGAGCGTTACAGACATGATCCTAACATTAGACGGCTAACATTATTTTTGGTCTTTTCAAGACTTATTCTGAGTGGAAGGTTTTTGTAGTGATATCAGGAACTTTGGCTGTGCACCATGGTTGTGATGCTCTTATCCACGTAATATCATTCTCATTAGCTGTGTGCCAGCTTGACGCTTCTCTTTTGCTGCTTGCGGTGCAACTTCCAACCTTTTGGTGAGTACATAGTGGATATGGACCATTCAAAGCCCAGTTGCTCAGGATTCTAAATTTCCCATCACTTCTTCTTGTAATAGTAAAACCATCCCTGGGTCCCCTTATCCAAGAGTTGAGTGGTTTTGTCGGACTCTACCTCAGGCACCAGCCAAGGGTGTTTTATGTGTATAAATTGTGTTGTGGGTTTAGAATCTATCAAGGGTTTGAAGCGACCCTTTGGGACTGAAGAGCCTTGTTCTGTTGCCTTTCAACCTTCCCATGTGTCATTTATGCACCAGGGGGGTTGGGCGTTTTGTGTGCACTTATTTTTATGAATCTACATGTGTCTTGGGCTTACCTGTGTCCATTATTTCTAAAACGTTATTTTTCCATGCCAGTTAGGATGCCCATGAGAGGGACATTTAAGTGTGTCAAGATTCCCCTGCTGTCTTTGATCATCTGATTGAAGCTTTTTGGGAAAATTTACCCACATCAAACTGGAACGGGCCAGGTAATTTGGCCATCATGGTTTCACCTGGGGTAGCCCCTATAAATATGGGTTCCAAAATCTTGTGCGTGCCCTTGAAAAAGGAGGATTAATATCCTTCCAATCCTTTGTTTTTGGCGGAATTTGAAGGTGAGCAGGGGTCTAGCCCCAAAACTAATTAAAAGTCTCAATTGATTCCGCTGCTATGATGTCACCCAAGGAAGCCCCCATAAATATGGCGCCCACGACTATTGATTTCCCTTGAACGGGGCAGAGCTCATTACCAATTCCATCACCATTTTGGCGAATTTCAGTGGTTCAGATGAGTATAGAACTAATTTTTCAAACAAAACGAATCCATTAAATTGATTTTTTGCACCGCATTCCCATGATGCAGGCCAGATCATTAACAAAGGGCCTGGGGGTGATGGCCCTGTATAACAATTTAGAACCAGTCAGCAGATCGGGTATGGGCTTGCTGATGACCAAAAACGCGTTTTATAATGAAAATTATATACAAAAACGAGCCAAGAATTGGCTCTTGTGGCTTTAGTGCAGACCTCATTTCTGTGTACCAGATTGCACCAGAGAATCCGCGCTTGATCCCTACCATGATCCACAGGACACATGAGGTGGAGAAATATTACTATTACAATATAAAAATGTTTGTGCAACTGGTGAAGATATAGTGGGGTAAGTGGCTCCAGTAATGAAAGTGGCTAATTATCCCTCTCTATTTTTTAAAGCAAAAACTTATCCTGGAGGCATGCTTATGCCTGATAAGGGGGTTCTGGTAAAGTGTTTACGTGTTTTCCTTTAAATAAAGACCATTCTTAATATTTTTGTTGACTTCTAACCTTCCATCTTCTTTAAGGAAAACTAGAACAACTATCTTGGTTGATACAGGTGCCTCTGAGAACTATATTGACCAAGACCTAGCCGACTACCTTGAGTTTTATTACTTGCCAGGTGGTATGGTAAGGGGAGGGGCTTCCCAAAATATTTTCACAAAAAGGTTCTGGGGTTAGTAGATTATAAAGTTAGCAAATATCACATAGCTGACCTCATCAAAGCAATCAAAAACTCTTTTACTTCATTATTTGGGAGTGGAGTGGTGGTGAAAGTTTGATTTCAAGGCTAACTTGAAAGATGATACCATTATATTAACTTTGAAGAATGACCAAGAACTAGTTATCCCCATGTCTGAAGTAAAATCTCAAGGCAATTTGCCCCAAAGAACCAAGATCAACACACTCAGTCTAGCTCCGCTGCTGAAGCCCTCTTTGGAGTTAAAAATTATCTCCTTGCTTAAAGAATGGAATCTTCATTTGAAGCAGAATCAGCCAATGTATTACCCACTCATTCAGAGTTTGATTGTGAGTTCAAACTCTAGGTTGACCTGGTGCATATATCCTCTCATCTACTCTTTGACTGTACAGGAGGAAGAAGCTTTAGACGTGTGGGTTAAGGAGCAGGTAGCTAAAGGCGCCATATTTCAGCGTACCTCTCTGGTATGCTCCCCACTTCTCTTTTTGGAAAAAGCTGATGGTACCTTAGTACGTGTGTAGATTATAGGAATCTTAACTACGTCATAGTCCCAGGTTTGCATCCCATCATGAAGACTCACAAATTTTTCGCTATGAAAATAAGGCGTAAGTCTTCTCCAAACTGGATTGATTAAATGTATTCAATCATATCTGGTTTTAAGAAGAGGTTAAGGAGTGGCTAACAGCGATATATACCAGAAAGGTAATTTTCCAGTTTCTGGTTTTGCCTTTTGAGCTCAAAAACGCCCCAGCTATCTTTCAACGCCATGTAGATGCGGCATTGGGGGGACCTGCTAGGTGTGTGCGTGGTCGCTTAAATGGATGATATTATAGTGTTTTCCCCAATTAAGAGTCCCATGCTATACACCTGAGGTAAGTGGTAGAGAGTTTAAGGGCAGCCAACCTTACTCTGGAAATCAGTAAATGTGAGTTCTTTAGATCCCAGGTCACCTTCCTGGTCAACGTCATATTTATCAAAGCCACATGATAACACCAGACAAAGAGAAGGCTATTTGAGAGTGACCCATCTAACTTTGATCAAGAAATTGAGGATTTTCTTGGGGACTTGTACGTTCCTCAAGAAATTTATGCTAAATATTTCTGAGGCGGCGGCGCCCCTGTACAAGGAAAGTGGAGCAAATGTGCTCCAGTGGTACCTTGTTTTTCAGGATGCCTTCCAAGCGGTAAAGTTCACCCTGTTGTCCACGCTCGTCCATTGCCATATAGATCTCATAAAAAGTTTATTTTGATTCCTGATGCCTCCAACTTCGCCATAGTGGCGGCCTTATTACAAGTAGGTGAAGATGGAAGAGAGCATCTAGTGGGATATTTTTCTTGGAAATGTTTCAACCTGGGTTAAACTACGCCATTTATTACAAAGAGTTATTGGCAGTTTTTGAGGCGCCTACCTATTGGCGCCATCTCTTACATGGATCAACCCAACCATTCCGCGTTTATACAGAACACCATGCCTTTTTGTACTACCACGCACCTCATTTCTTGACCCTATGGCAGCCCGCTGGCATGAGACCTTTTCCAAATTTGTGTTTTCTTATAATTTTACATAAAGGCAAGGAGAATGGGTTGGGGGATGCTTTGAGCTGAAAACCTGGCACTAGCCTAACTCTAAGGAGGTAGAGCTATACAACACCCATTTGATGATTCCCTCAGGTAAAATAGGTCCCAACATCCCTCCTCTTGACCCATGGGTCAGCTCTTGCTCCACTGGAAGATGCGGAGGAATATGGTAAGTTCAGAAAGGAGATTTTTTCACAGTACTTGTCAGCAGAATATACTATGGTCTCTCCAAGAGCAAGTTGAATTAAGAAGATATTACCTGAGGTTAATGCGTGAAGGATGAGAAGGTGTGGTTTCAGGGACGCCTATGGGTTCCCACTGGAAAGCTTTGCCTGGAATTCATCAGGGATCATCATGATGAAATCACGGTTGGACATTCTGGAAAGGTGAAGACTCTAGAACTAATTCGTCGTACTTATAATTGGAAGGGATTAGCCATGTAGGTTGCCAGGTATTATAAAGAGTGCCTGGTCTGTAACTTAATGAACCCAAATTGTCAGCCCCTCACGGGTTGTTGGTGCCAGTTCAAAATTCTGAGGCCTTGGACTTCCTTATCAGTGGATTTCATTGCGTAACTAACTGCATCAGATGGCTACAATGCCATCATGGTAGTGGTGAACCATTTTATGAAGTTCGCCCACTTCATTTTTGAAGAACCACAGTCACGGCAGATGAGATGGCTAGGTTTATCATACTTCATGATTTCCCTTCATAGGGTCCCCCAAGAGATAATTAGTGATTGTGAGATTCAGTTTGCCTCTGTCTTTTGGGAAGAGTTGTGTAAGACTCTTCAGATTCGCCCCTGCCGTTCAACTGCCTATCATCCTCCAATCAGGTGGGCAGACTTAATGAGTGAACCAGTGCCTGGAACAGTTCCTGCGGTGATACACTGCTTTGAATCCTTCATATTGGGTTTCCCATATCCCCATGGCCCAATTCAACTATAACAACACTCAACATGCGTCTATGGTTGTTCCCCGTTTTTCAACAACTCTGGTTTTAAACCAGCCTTCAACATGGAGCCTAGCTATGGATCTAAAGTGATAGAAGCAGTGGACTTTTCTAAGACTATCAAGAAAATACACCAAGGGGTTACCACAAATTTAGAGACAGCAATTCAAGTTTATAAGGAGAACGCTGATGGAAAAAGCTGGGTAGGTCCTGCATACAAGGAAGGGGATCTCGTGATGCTGAATGCTAGAAACATCCCTATCAAGCAGCCATGCAAAAAGCTGGGAACAAAGGGATTAAGGACTTATTGCATTGTCATAAAGGTGGGCCACGCCTAATACCAGTTGGATCTCTCCCCTCATTCCAGATCTTTGCCATTTTTAATAAAAGAAAGCTGACGTTATTTGAGGGGCCCCACCATAGATTCCGGAGGCTTATCTTGTTGATGGGGCGCCATAGTGGAAAGTGGAGGAGATTGTAGCCTCCCACTGTGTAATGAGATGACTTGAGCACCTTGTATCCTGGAAAGGATTTGACAAAGCTGAGAACAGTTGGGTGCCACCGCGTGACTGCACCCATGACCAAAATCTAATTAAAGTTTTCCATGAGTGTTTCCTTGAGGCTGCAGGACCCAAGTCAAAACAAACCATCGACGCCATGAAGCTGGCCCCTGCCCACAAGAACTTTCCCTAGAAAAAGCCCCTGGAGGAGGGGTGGAGCCTCAAAAGAACAATAGTGAAATACCATGGCTTAATAACATAATTGAGGGTATCAAATGTAAAGACAAGGTTAGACGTCAGGAGGCCTAAAAAAGTCAAGTTTCAAAGACTTCCTGATTTAAACATACCCTGGACCAACGCTGGGTATGGGCAAGAAATGCCCAGGTTGGTACTGGGGATGTGCGTGATGCTCCGCCTAACATTACAGCCAGGGCATTAAAACGCACCAACTACATTACAAATGAAGACGGTTTAATTTGGTTGCTTGGGGAGCGGGGTTTCAAAACTGTTCCATTTTAAATATTACTAAATTGGGTAGGGTCCAGTTACAGTCAATCACTTGTGATCAGACTATCTTGAGTTACAGTACCATGTCATATGGTACTGTGTGTTTATTGGTTCGTTCTGGGCTTAACACCAGCCCCACATTTTAACGACTGCCCGCCCAGTGTTTAATTATGATTTTTTGAAAACAGCTTTCCACGTTGGTTATTTGATTTGTTCAAAGTTACGATCATTTTAGTATAATATGTGCACCTATTTAGCTTTTTTTGCTAAACTCCATCAAGTCCAAATTACTAACATGTGTGCCATTCTTGCGTGGGGCTCTCTGTGCACCATTCTTATTGGTGGTGTTTTGTTTACTTTTTACTTGGAAAAGTGTTTCTTGGTAGTGAGGTGGGCCCTCTCCCACCACCTCTACTGGTACTGAAGCGTTTCAAAAACGCTCCTAACAACATTCCAGCAGGGACCTGGCATGGGGCTACAATCGTTGGTGAGATTTTGTTCCCACACAGGGTTGCTGGCAGTAATGAAGTGAGGATAGCGGTCATACATAGCGCTGGAGCTAATCTACCAATGAGGGAGGTGCTCCAGGATACTTGGGCATTTGAGACCTTTGGTAAATTAATGAGATGGGTGTATCAGACCTACTGGTGGTAGAGCAGAGTCACCCTTTATTTTCAGCGTTGGGCAGGCGGGCCACATCAAAACAGTGGTGGGTGACAGAGCGGGCTCAGATTGAACATATGAAAGTTTAGTGAAGTGGACAGATACCCGCTGTCAGGGTATATTTGTGATGGAGTCCAGTGATGGCCTGCTAGTGGCAGGGTCAAACAAATGGAAAGCCCAATTAACTGTTAATGGGGCAGTGATGCAAGTACTGGTATGCTTTTCTGGATCAAAAAGAGAAACATTTAAAATAACGTGGTGGATGGTGTTAGGAATCCAGCGTTCAAGGGGAAGACCTGGCTTTCTCCGTGAGTATACTAAGAACCACAAGGACAGCCAAGGTCCACAAGGCACCGTAGGTTTCATCAAACTATAAAAAGCGTTGGTTGGGGTGTTGGAAAGGCTCCACTCTAGGGAATTATTTCCTATGTTTCGTTTTTTACTTATTTATCATAGCAAAAGTGAATATCTTTCAAAATAATAAGTCTTATAAAAACTATATGAAAACTAGGTAAAGGAATAATAAACAAACACCCTATCATAAACAGGGTACTGGGCTTTAAGGTAGAATGGGGTAAGCTGCTAAGCTGAACAAAGTATTAGGGCTCTATTTTCTAAATTTTAAATCCCAAAATTACTGCTTTTTCTTTCTGCTCAACCTCACTTTTAAGCAATTTTGTTAAAAAGTAACCGTTAATTTTTCATCGCCACCTACACCACATCAGGTTTCCATTTGTCTGCAGATCCACCACCTGCTACCCCAGTATGGGGCAGCGGTGCTCCACCTGATAGCGTTTTCTCCCCAGCAGGCAAATGCGTGTGGACTGGCTCATTCAGCCGGCTAATGCATCAGGCCAATCTGTCCCCCCAAGGGACTTATTATTTCACTTAGATCGAGTCCACCCAACCCAACCCACCCTCTAGCCTTACCCTGATCTAATATTCACTTTTGCTTCCACGTCAAGTACAGATTTCTCTTCCCATATGCTGACAAAGCGATAATTGAGCTGGCAATGTCCACATTTGCACCAGCTGGATTTATTGACTTCCACCCTTACAAGGGCTATTGTGATATAGGCTTTCCCACTGAAGATGATGCAGCCGCTGCAGCAGCTACACCCTTGATACATAAAAGCACGCCCATTACCACCACCCATAAACACCTCCCCAATGATACCACATTTGTGGTGACCTTTACAAACCTTCCTTCACACCTTCCCCTCAAACACTCTATAAAGAATTGATGAAAGGGCTGTCCAAATATGGCACAGACCCCATCCTCCACTTTCCTGTACTTAGTGGTGCTGAACGACTAGTGGCACCATGGGCAATGGCCGCCATTACCCCCAACAGCCAACCATAGCCCAGCACATCCCACTGCATGCCTATATCCCATCTTCACCAGGTCACTTCTTTTGGGCTCGCATCAACAATATATGCACAGTTTGCCTCCTCTTCCATGAATTGGATTACTCCAAAAAGGCCTGTCACCACAGTTCAAAAAATGAGGAAACACCAAGCCCACATATGAGGCCACACAAACAGCGTTCAAGTGAGGATTTTGGCTGCCTCACCCCCTCCAGCTGAACGTTTGAAAAATCTGCAAGCCTTTTCAACCAAAGCCCAAACCAGCCAAATTTCTTACAATATACCCAGTCAGGAGCAGGTTTGGACCCAGATTCAAACCGACCAATTTCCCATCCCAGAACTTACCTAATAACACCTACATTTCTCTGAATCAATCCTACATAGCCAAAATCCCTGGGACTTATAAGAAGAAATATATGAATCTAGGGGAAATTGTCCCACCTCCAGACTTTCTGATTAATTTAGAACCATATTTGCCTTCAAACTTTGTAGTACCATTTCCACCCAAGAAATATATCCCCAAACCCACCGTTACCCCATTCTTGAGTGACCATCAACTTGCTGAGGCTGCGGTGGCCTCTCCTGATAGTCACCATCTCCGTGAGGCTGTGGCACTCTTATTTGCTGAATTCAAAGAAGGGCTACATTTAACTAATTTCCCTGCTGATTTCCCTGAGGTTGCAAAAATAAAAATTGAACGATTACAAGAAACTGCCACCTCTGCTGTCAAGAATGTGGTTGCACTGGCAAAATTTTCCCCAACCATGTGTATTACCAGAGCCAATATTATGAATTTCTCCCAGCTTCCCAACGCACACATTCAAGCTGAACTCCATGTTGCTGAACTCCTGGAGGCTTTGCTCCAGGACCAGATTGTTAATATAAATCTTAACGTTTTCTAAATCACCTCGACCCACATCCTGTGGATGCCCCAACCCCCTTGCTCTCAGCTTTGATCCTCCTCTTCAATGGTGAAGTTGAAATCAATAATCCGCCTGATCCCCCTCCCCTCCGCCATAATGGGATAAACGTTTCACTGCTCCTAAACCTGGTAGATTAATTTTCCTTTTCTTTTGGTGTCTCGCCACTCATTTAGGGCTTTTGGTTCGTGTTTTCAGTTCTTTAGATTAGGTTTTGTATTGGTAATGTCCATCCCTGGTTGGCTTACCTCAAAGAAAATTTAAATCCCAAAATTACCATTTCAATTATTTCATTTTTAGCATTAACTGACATCAAAAGATAATCTCAGGCCGTTCTCCCAAATTTGGATGTCTATTATGCTTTTATATTTTAGAAGGGAGTGTCAAGTTTGATCCCTGATTTTGACCACTTTTTAGAATTCTTGCTCGAAATTAACTTAATAAAATAAATTTTCTCCTTTAAGGGTGGGTCACTGATTGTACAACTTGTTATAAGAGAGGCATAGGCCCCTGGCGATGGAGGGCTTTAGGATTTAATAACTAGATACAAAGTTGTTTGTTTTTTTAAAAAAATAATCTCTATAATTGAATACTTGAATGAGTATGGGATGAGGAGTAGATTAGGAAATGATGTGTGGCAAACAGGGAGGGGTAGCCGCCACTTATCTCTCATCTTGGGTATGATCTAGGTCAGAAATTTGGCTGACGAGCAAGGCCTTGGGTTATAACACTTTTTGCTTTAAAGGGATGTACAGCCCTGTCCAGCTTGAAGACTAGCACCTGAGGCCTTACATTACCCTTTCCTTGACTGAAAGGGCTCACGCCCTCTTCAGGGGCGTTTGTAAAGATGTAGTTGGAGGAGTGTGAAGTTTTATGGAAGCTAGGGTGGCGGACTTAGGTGAGGCAGGCGCAGGAGCATTTGGATTCTTCTTGTGAAAATTAATCAGTAGCTCCTGGCAGTCCTTGAAATTTTTGGATGGGTTCCAGCTGTTTTCATATGCTGAGTACTCCTTCCATGATACCAGGTAGTGCACTTGGCGTTTAACCCTCGCATTGCATCCAAGATCTTTTATACCTCAAACTCTGGGACTCCCTACACCATAAAGGGCTCAAACTCCACTTGTTTCTTTCCCTGTAAAGAAGAGAGTGAAGAAGCGTTAAAGAAGTGGAATAGATTTTCCAATGAGGGGACAGTTCCATGTGGAAAGCGCCATTGTTCAGGACCTTGGTAATAGGAAATGGTCCTGCCCTCTTGCAAGCTAATTTCCAGCATGGAACCTTCGCGTGCAGATTCTTAGTGTCCACCATTACTATATCCCCTTATTGATTTTTTGGGTTCCAAATATCATTTTTATCTGCAAACCGCTTGGCATCGTTTGTTGATTTAGTCAATTGGTTCTGTACTTGTTGGTGGACCTTCTTGATGTGTATGATGAAGGTATCTGCTTCTGGGATATTACTCTGTGTTTGAGTTCCAATGGTGAAAGCAGGGTTGTATCCCAATTTTGCATACATAAGGGACAACCCTGTTGACTAATGGAGGATGTTATTATATATAAATTGAGTCAAAGGAAGTCCCTGCCCATTTATCCTGAGAGGTAGTTGAATAACATCGGAGATAATGTTCCAAGAATTGGTTATTGAGCTCTGTTTGTCTATCAGATTGTTGTGATAGAGTAATGATCTGTAAGGATTAATTTTCAGCACATTAAAAACCATCCCAAAACTGTGAGGTAAACTAAGGTCCCCTGTCGCTGATTATTTCTTGTGGCATCCCAAACAGGGAAAATATAAGAGCTACAAACAACCGTGCCATATCCTCAGCTGTAGTTGCTGTCATACTCGGAATAAATAATGCATACTTTGTAAAAAGATCTACAACCACCATGATCTCGTCATATCCATGACAATTGGTAAACTTATTAATGAAATTCACTGACAGCGATGTCCATAAACCTGCCGCCTGTTGGAGAGGGTGGAGAAGGCCATTGCGCCCTGTCCTATCTGACTTGGACCTAGCGCAGATCAAGCATTGCTCAATCCAGGTGGGAACGTCCTTTGTCAATCCATTCTAGTCATAGCACATTTAATCAAATTTGATACACTTCTTAACGCCATGGTGTTCAATGGTAGGGGGATCATGATGTTCTAAATTGTGACGCGGAAACGCAGCTCAGAGGGAATAATACCTTGTAACAAAAATATATTACCCTATTTTTTGGGAATACCATTCAGAAGGGGCTTTTCCATCTTCAATCTTTGCAAGAAGATCCTATCCCTCATGATATGTTAACTGGGCTGCCAACGTTACATCAATGCGAGAGCCATTATTAGTGGATATTCTGACTCATAAGAAGTATCATAAGTAGCTGCATCCTGAAGAGAATCTCAATAACAGGGCCACAAGGATTGGATTAAAGGGTGTAACTTCACTCATTGGTTCAGAAGGGGGTATCAGGGATCCAGAGGTTGTGGAATCACAGGATTTAGATTTCAATTTAGATCTGGTTTTAGGTTTAGGTTTATATTTTAAATTTTGATTTTGATTTTGTGTTTGGGGTTTAAAGTGAGGAATGCAACCGCATCAATGGCTGGAGGGGGCGGAGCTTTGACCTGATAAAGGGGAAATACTTTGACTAATTCAGATTCTGTATGCAAAGTGGCCCCACTAGAGGATTATAGATCAGGATATCTGATAAGGTATTGACAGCTTCTTTATAAGCCCACACTAAAAGTTACAGCTTAGGAGGTCGCGGTGAGTCCTAGTCAGCTTGAATGCAACCTTTAGGGGTTTGCAATAGTAGATAAGAGATTTATGATATGTTCGCACCACCACAGTATGCTTGGAGTCCTGCAAAAGATACCGCCAATGTATCAATGACTATAAATCCTAAGACAACTCTTTAACACAGATGGCCCAAGCGCGCTCCATGATGCTAAACTTTTGAAAAAATTATGCCACAGGATGTTCTCGCCCCTCATGTTCTTGCAGAAGGACAGCCACAATTGCTGTACCAGAGGCATCACATGCCACAGTTTAGAGGCTTATCCTCATCTGCATGGCGAAAAACTGGGGCAGTAGTAAAAACTTTTTTATTGCTTCATATCCCTGTTGGAATTCAGCGGTCTAAAGAAATGAGACATCTTTCCTTTGAGGAGGCGAAGGGGCGGGGCCAATTCAGAAATGGCGGGTGAAAATTTCTTGAGTAAAGTGACAGATCCTAGGAAACTGCGCAATTGCTTCTGTGTTATGGGAGTGGCCAGGAACATATAGCTTCCAACTTGGAAGGCGCGATGGCAACCAATCCTTTAAAATCAAGATATTTAATAACTGAACTTCATCCTTATAAAATTAGCATTTTGAGGGTTAGCAACAAATCCAGCATTTTTGACTGCAGCAGCTACAGCCACCTAATACTTAGCGTGCTGCTCTGCATTGGGAGAGTGGATTAATATGTCATCCACATAGGCAATAGAACAGGTTAATCTAAGATCCTCCAGGGCATCATCAATTCAGCTCTGGAACACAGCCGGTGCATTTTTTAATCCAAATGACAACCTTAAACTGATATATTCCATACTGGGAGCGGATCATCGTCAGTCACTAATGGTAAACCTTGACCCACATTTGATGGAAAGCATTCACCAAGTCAATCTTAGATAAGACGTTGAATTTGAAATTTCCTGAGAAATTCTGCTTCCAAGGGTAATGGTTAGGGATCTGAGACTGTCAAAGTTATTCAAATGCCCATAATCCAAGCATGGCCTTAGAGTACCATCTGGATTATGTGCAGATACTACTGGCGAAAATTCAGGATATGATTTATTAACCACCCATACTTCTTTACCATATTTTCAATACAGGTCTATAACGCCCTGGTCCTCATTATCCATGTAGGGATAAAGGGACATTTGTTTTAATTAGGTCAATTGTGAGTTGGAAACTCAGGTTAGATTCTGAGTGTTTTGGTAGTTAATTTGCACTTTCCACATCAAAAACTGACTTGAACGGTGAAAGGATAAGAGTCAAGACAGGCAGCTCAGAAACTATATCTGCATAAGAGTATTCTACAGTTGCCGCACCTGAATCTACCAGTGTTAAAGTAAAAGAAGGGGAATCATACTTGGTAGAGCATTGGAAGTAAAAGCTAACGTATTACGCTCCAAGCCAATGCTGACTGAATGTAGGTGCCACAATTATACCACCAGAATCACTGGTTATAGCAGCTAAGGAATGGCCGCAAAGTGGACTATAAATTAGTAAGTATGTGCCACAAAACGCAGGGGTGTACGCAGAGAAAGTGTGATCATAGGGGTTTAAGATGCTCTCAAGACTGAGGAACCTGAGGTGACTGCCAAATCCAAGCTTGCTCTATCTTAAGGTCTACTTAAATCCCCGTGGCACCAGTATCTACTAAGGCAGATACTGTTACCATACGTTGTCCTACCCCAATAGAAAAGGAAACAAAAAGTAAGCACTATCCACTTTATTTAACTCATTAAGGGGAAATGGGTTGAATCAGATGTCTTAACCAGGTGTTTATAGGCATTGGTATCTTTTTGACAAACTTAGTGGGCATAGCTGCTGCCCTTGCGTAAGATAAAGGTGCAGACTCAGGATTATCAGGGTCTGATAAGGCCAAACATATGAAAGTTCCTCATATACAGGATCCATTCTACGCTCCTCCTCCACCTTATGGACAAGGGAGATGTGATAGAATTGGTAACTGGGACAACAGGGTTTATAGAATTTACAACTTTCTCCAAAGGATCATTTGAAATATTGTGGTATGAGGGTGATCCCTTAGAGTGAGTCTGGTCCAAATGAATTATTATGGCATCTTTAAACCCTGCGAGGGGTAAAATCAACTTCAGAGAAGTATACTAGTTCCATGTTGTGGGTGTGTGAATTCATAATTTTTTACTCCTAGACATTTTTTAACCTGTATAAGCAATTGGTGCAATAGTCAAAAGCATGGGGTTCATCACTTCCTCAGATGCATTCACCACGCTTTTAATTGTTTCTCACCAGTTGTCAAGTTTCAACACCTGACTGTGTCCTAACGTGAGAAAACTAGGGAGATCCTCAAACTCTGGCCAGTTACAATGAGTTGAGGGCGACAAAGGGATGGTGGGTTGTGCCATTTAATATAATAAGGCCTTTTGAATGATTGTAATAATAGTATTCCGTGGATAACAGCTAAGGAGCACCAATAAGAGGGAAAGTAAACTTTGGTTGTGGCAGAGGCATTTAAAGTCAAGAGTATTGAACCAACAAGTAAGCCTTTATATTTTTTGTTTGAGTATGGTGTTATGAACCCAGTGTGTAAGGGAAATTTCTGGTTTACTCCATGGGTATGTTAAGACCCACAAGGGAAGCCAAAGTCCACAAGGCAACGTAGGTTTCAATAGACTATGAAGAGCGTTGGTTGGGGTGTTGGAAATTCTTCAATTCAGTGAATTGTTGCCTTTGTTTCGTTTTTACTTACTAAAATAGCAAAAGTGAATATTTTTCTAGATAATAAGTCTTATTAAAACTATAGGGAAACTAGTTAAAAGGGTAATAGACCAACACCATACCATAAACAGGGTGCTGGGCTTTAAAGTGAGATGGGGTAAGCTGCTAAGCTGAACCCCAGTATTAGGGTTATTTTTCTAAATTTTAAATCATAAAATTACATTTCAATTTTTCATTTTGATATTATTAACTGACATCACAAGATAATCTTAGGCCGTTCTCCCAAAAACTGGATGTCTAAACATGCTTTTTTAATTTTGGAAGGGAGTGTCAAGTTTGATCCCAAATTTTGATCACTTTTTTAGACTTCTTGCTCGAAATAAACTAATAACTAAATTTTCTCCTTTCAGGTGGGTCCCTGATTGTACCATCTGTTATGTGAGAGGCATAGGTCCCTGGCGATAGAGGGTTTTAGGAATTAATAACTAGATACAAATTTGTTTGATTTTCAAATAATGATCTGCATAATTGAATACTTAAATGGGTATAAGATGAGGATTAGATTAGGAAATGATGTGTGGCAAACAGGGAGGGGCAGCCGCCGCTTATCTCTCATCTTGGGTATTACCTAAGTCAGAGATTTGGGTGAGGGGAAAGGCCTTGGGGTTTGACCCTTTTTTGGTTCTAAAGGGATGGACAACCCTATACAGAATGATGGCTGGCACCTGAAGCCTTACAGATGGTAATAAAATAGATTGAGTACAACAGGTGGGGTTTTATTTTAAGTTTTATCCTAGAATGGAGAATGAACCAACAACAGACCCTAGGGGGGTTGTTTTCTTAAAATAGGGAAGATAAGGGAGAGGCTCATCTGGATTTGTCCCAAGGGTACCAACGGTGGAATCCAATTTGGCTATGAAAGTGGTGATTTGAGTGATTGCTGAAGAATTGAACAAACGTTCAAAGGTTTTGAGGCCCTATTCTTAGGTTTTGTGGATAGGTTAAAACAATAGTATTGAACCTGCAACAATTCATTTGGGGCATATTGTCTGTGCACCCAGTTACACCAAAAGCTATTCTGGTGTGTCAGGCTACTTGTATAAATTCAGATGTCAATTGACTAGCTAGCGTTATCAATTCTTAATACATTAGTTTTAAACGGGTAACCAAAATTAACTTATCAGACCCGTTATAAGAGAAAAGAGCATCAGAACCACTTTATCCTTTTCTAGTGGGTTTTAGATTATGGGCCCAGGAGAGGATTGAGTATCTAGGCCCTGCTGGTGACACTTGGATTTCCCAACCTCATGTAAACCTCTTCTATCATCTCCAACAAGGTAAGGGAGTAAGGGAGAGTCAGAGAGGGGTGTTCTCAGAGCCTGAGTAGCAATTTATCGCCCATCCACCACATGAGCCCTATTGCTTAGGTAAAACAGGGGTTTTGTTTGGACCTTAGGTTCCCTTTTACGCCCAAGAGGTATTGATCCCTGTCCTGGCAAAGTGGATGTGCTTCAGGACTTACAGTTAGAGCTTCAGAGACATGAAACAGAAGGAAATAGTGGTGAGGATAATCTTCAATGATGAAGCCAGCGGTGTGTATCAAATCAACTTATTGAGCAAGCTGGTGCCAAATAAAAGTAAAAAGTTTAGGCACACAAATAAATCACTTGATGTACCGGCGAATTTGAGGGTAGTTGAGTTCAAAACACACTATTGCCACATTGGTGCAAATGTGGCCCGGTGAAAATGTGAGTTATTTAATAAAATATAGCATCCTTAGGAAAATATGTGGGGAATTGGGGAGGAGAATATCCTCAAAAAGTGGTTCCATAGTTGTATGGATTTTTGGAGGAGGAGGATTTAGTAAGGCAGCAGATTCTTTAACAGCCTTTTTATGATACTTTTGTATACTGGAAAGCCATTGCAAGGATGGAAAAAAGTGGCAGAGATTTGAATCTGAGTGGTTATATGAAAAATTTACCAGTCAAAGTTAGGTTTAAATTTTTATGGAGACTCTTTGATATTGATCAATTTTAGAATCTCAAATAGATCTAAATTTGACTAGCGCTGGGCCATCAACAGGAGATAGTTGGGTGGCAGGAGTGGATTAGCTTTTCATAATAGACCATGGCAACTCCACTAGCGCTTGAGCAGCAATTTGCTCATGAATAATTCCATACACCGAAACTCTGGTTGGGTGGAGTGGTGGGAGCAGTGCACACTGCGATTGAAAGTAAGTGAGGGAGTATTGGTTCACATTTAAAAGGCTTTGCGTAATAGTATAGTAGATGATGCTAGAGGGAAAAGCGGCGGAAACATCTTCAGCGGAAAATGTTGAGTACTTGAACTTCAGATGGTCAAGTTTTAAGCACAGAATACAGCCAGTGAGACCATTTTTAAGTATGCCAGAAGGAAATTAGGGCAGTTCTAATTATGGTACAGGGGGTATTAAGAGGTGTGTGTTGTGATGGAAGGGGCGGATTGTTGAAAATGCACAAAGCCCTGCAAGTCAATCAGCGCCTTTAGGGACCATGAACTGCAACATGGGGTCATCACCATAAGCAGCCCAACCATCCATGAGTTTAAAGTGGAGGTATTTGGGGGAAAGGTGTGAGGGCAAGCTAGAAAACTAGACTACTAGCGTGGCCTCATCTGGAAGGTGGATTCAGATAATCAGGATGGGTATGTTTAATAAATTAAAGGCATCAGTGCTGCCACCATGGCGTGGGATTCACAATAAAAGATGGGCAAACTACCTCGTGAAAGGGCAGAAATCTATATTCTAGCAGGTTTATAAACCGCCAGAGCCATCTCAATGATGACCATGCTTGTGCAGGGGAAGAAGTTCCCATTTTAAACCCAAAGGCCCAAAAACAGGTTGCTCTGAGGGAGCACCAGGGGACTTTAAAGCGCCGCCTGGGAGCGTGCAAGGCGGTGGACTAGGCACAAGGCGGGAGGTAGTGATTGGAAGAGTTTGGGTGATAACTGGGCCAGCCTGGGCGTGTTTCAGCAGCAGCTGTTAAGCGCCAGGAGGAGGCGCCCCGCCACCTCATGCAGGGGCAGCAGGCGTTAAATGCATCAATATTAGCTTGTAGTGGTGCAGGCAAAAAGCTTGTTGAGCATATACTTTAAAAAAAATTTTGAATCTGACCAAATATGTGATCAAAGCAAAAGAGAATAACGCAACCTCTTTACTCTAAGTTGCACAAGTTTTGATCCCAAGCACAAGAGATCCTAATATTAGAATTAGGAAGTTACACATTTACAAATATAAATAAAAAAACTAAATAATTCTAAAAATCTTATACACAATTGTTTAAGGCCAATTTTTAGGACTTCTTAGGCACACAAATTTATTTTTTAGTTGCGGCCATTACACACTGATCCACAAGAAGATGGCAACCTCACAGCACAGTTAACTACTGAATAAACCTTGGATACTTGAAATCTACTCTCAACCCTGATAGCATTCCATTTAAGGTATGGTTCTTTGAATCAAGGGTAGTTATATCAGCCCTAAAAGAGCACTTTCTACACACATGCAAAACGGTGCTGCTATTGAAAATACCAAAGGAATAACTATGTCTATCATATGCATAATCAAAACAGGAAGACTTGTCCAACCAGCGACTATTGTTTCCAATAAACTGGACCCCAAGATATAACAATAAAATGGTAAACAGAATTATTAGTGGGAAAACCAAAGGTTTGCCAAGTGCAACATGGTTTCACTCTGAGAGATCATTAAGAGACAGCCATAATGATCCACATTCTCTCTTCATTTTCTAAACTAAATCAACTAAATCGACTAAATTTTTTTCTCTTGGTTATGAAGAAAACTTATGATGGGACAGCCTAGTCCTATATACCCGCGTCCCTTGACTGCCTACATATCCCTGATCAAGCCAGAGCTTGATTATAATCTCTAATTTAAGGCCTTCATATGTATTTATCAACCTCAGCTGGATCCACAGAAGAGGATTTAGTTAAAAAAGGGCTCTACCAAAGAAATCCTCTGATTCCAAACCTAATCATTTTTTTCCATGGATAATCAGCTCTCCCACCTTCAGGAAAGTGTCACGGATTCTTAATAATTTCTGGTGTTTATCAGCAAACCAAGTCTAAGAAATATTTACTAAGGAGTCTGTCTGAGATCCTCTGAGAACCATAAAGTATCCTTCTAAGGTCATTTACATGAGGAAGGTTGTAACCTATATGAAAACAAGGTACTTAGTGTTCACCTAGGTAGAATCGTCCCAGGCATCCTTATAAACCCTTAAATGCTAAATACAAGGTAATTCAATTTAATAAAATGAACCATAATGTGACTAAATTAAAAGTGACTATTATCAATCTAGATGCTATCTGTAGCTACTTATAAATTAAATTCAACCATCTAGAACTCGAGACCCTCATGGAATTTATTAAATTTCAGATAGCTATCTGAAAGGTCTCAAATGAAGGTTTATTTCTGCTAAAAAATTATTACTTTTGCCTATAGTATAGTTTATTGAGTTAAAAAGTAAACTTACGCTGCAATATTTCATTAAAATCATAGATTTTAGTATAGATTGATAATTTTAAAAAATCTTAAAGCTTATGTTTTCTCTTTTTTATTGGCTTCATGTATAGAACATAATCTCAAATCCCCCAAAGGTCTCTCAAAAATCTGTCATTACACAGGCTTGTTTTTCCATTTTTTGGATTAGTTAGTATGTTGTACAGAGAAAATAGGATATGGTTCAGTAAATGATTGCTTTTGACGCTTTAACATCCTTTTTCTATGCTTTGGCCTGTTTGGACTTTAAACCTCAAAACTTTTGTGATTAAATCTCATTCGATTTTATACCTCTGAAAATGTGAGTCTGGATGTATAAATAGATTGACTCTAGTGCTTTTATTTTCACAACTTGCTTTAATCGTATAACCTTATGAATACCAATTTAAGCTAGAGATTAATTTGGTAATATAATGCTAATTTTAAGGCCTCATAATCTATAGCCTACTAGGCTTTATGTTACATACATAAATTTATTATCTATAATTCTAACCCTTTGAAAATATCATGTTATATCTATGATCACTATATCCTAATGATGGCGTCATTCTAATGACATTTATATCTTTCTGTGAATCTCTTTTCAATATTAAACTGCCTAAACTAGCTTGCTATATTGCGTTAGATGATCCAAACCTAATTTATTATAATCAACTTTATAGCTAACCATTAGCTGAACGCTTGGTAAACATGCAGCTGACTGGTAAAAACGCTTCTGAAATAAAACCAATAGCTTTTTTATGCCAAATATGTTTTTTGACACTTATGCCTGGAAGTGGATGGATACATATAGAGAAAACTAGTATGACCGGTGTAATTTAACAGGAGCTAAAAGTGGTAAGCAAGCAAATGGGATAGCTAAAGCCTTTACCATGTAAAAAGTTTTCTAAATTTGTCTTTATATTCTAATTTAAGGTGTAGTTAGTTTATTATGTCTACCTATGCTTGTGCCATAATACTTCTCTTTATAACTTTTTCACTCACCTTTGTTTATATGATATTAGAAGAAAATAATTTTAATGTCAAGAATTTTTACTGCACCGCTACAACTTTTCACCATGCCTATCCCATTAATTTAAAAAGAGTTTAACATAGAACCTTCTTATATGTAATTTATTGCCTAAAAAGTACTAAACTTGAATACAATCATATTATATCTTAAAATCATGGTGATTTATAACTAGTATAAAGTAACAATAAACACTTCTTTATTAGTTTGATGTATCTATTATAGACATAGATCAACTTTTAAAAATTGTATATGCTAAAGTGTTTAAAGCTTATAGCGGTATATATAAAGCAAGTTTGAAATTATGTTATTGCTACCTATATTGCTTATAGAGTTAACCTGGACTCATTTAAACTATCACATAAAAGGTTTATACCCTTAACTAAAATTTGTGCAGAGGCATCATGTTTCAGTAGGTTACAGGTTTAAATGCGCTATAATTGGTACTTCTATATGAGGACATATTATCCTTTTAAAGAATAAAAAGCCTGAAAATTGAAGTAACTTTTGAGCGATTTTAATTTAAAAAAAGTGCCCAACTAACCTACACTGACCTCCCCCATTTGCTCCCTGATGACCTCATATTCTTCGCCGGCTGCTCCCATGTGGGGCAGCAGAAAACCCCCATCAAGAGTTTTCCATTTGGCAGGAAACGCGTTTAGAATGGCTCGTCTAGTCCCAATAATACATCATGTCAGTTCATTACTCCCAAGGATCTCGCCATCCACCTGGCACATGCCCAGGCAGTGCCTCGAAGCCTGCTTGTTCTCCCCTGATCCCAGCAGCATTTTAGTCTTTGGGTCAAATATGAGAAATTATTCCCATATGCATAAAAAGCCATATTGACATGGCCCAAGAAATGATACTTCCATCCTGATTTATCAATTTCTGCCACTATAAGGGGTATTTTGATCTCAGCTCACCTGTGAAGCTGACGCCGCCACTGCAGCCACCATTCCCCTGGTTTTCCAGGCACCCCTATCCCCACAATGCGCACCTGGCTCCCCACAGACACCACTACGGTGGTTCAGTTTGCTGGGTTGCCCACTCGCCTTCCCCTGCAGTGCTCGATCAGGAGCTGATGGAAGGCTTGGCCATGCACAGCTCCACCCCATCCTTCATTTTGTGGTCCCCAATGGGGCCACATATCTTGCAAGGCCTCAAGCATTTACCACAATTAGACCAAGTTATAACAAGTTTGCTTTGTTGATTCCCCCCTGCGCCGTCATTCCCTCTGCCCCCAACCCATCTGGGCCCATGTTGAGGGCGGGCATACTATATGTTCATCCTGCTTTGAGTTAGATCATTCAAAGCATAAATATCCCTATCTTTCTGCATTTGCTGGACCTACGTTGCCTCTGTCTAGCCCCAAAACGCCACAACCTCACTGCCTTTCTGGTATGGGGTACAATCCTTCCACCCTTACCCTAAAACCTGCAGCTTTTGCAGCGCCCACATCTGCCAATCAGGCCCCTCCTCAGTCCAGTGCCACATGTGCTTCAACCAATCATGAGACAGCTTGGATAACAGTTTGATCCCACATTATTTTCAATTGACAGCCACAGCCCATAAATTCACCAACCACATTTTCCAATATGAATTGAATCCATGGAATTCATTGGATGAAACCAAATAAAATGGGCAATGTAATTGAAGACTTGAATACCCAAATCAAAGAATTTATACAGGTACAACATCCCACTCAGATCCCTTGGCATTTTTAAGCTCCCTGACTGAATGCCATTTTGTTCTGCTCTGACCACCAGTCTGTTGTTGCTACAGCTGAAATACCAGATAATACCAAAATCTGTGAGGTAATTGACTCGTCAGTAGAAACACTTTCCAAGGATCTCCCTCATCCCATTTTTGGCTCCAACATTAGTCTCGCAGGGCAGACGTAACATCCTAAACTTCCACAAACAAGCAAATGCTGCTATCAAGAAAGTCGCTATCACTTTGCAGGCCATGACAAAAGCTACCCATGTCACCACAGCTTTATTATCCCAGCTTCCTTACATCTGCCTTAATGTTGAAGACTGCTTTTCCAAATACCTAGGTGCAATTTTTGATGCAGGTAATTTAGACGAACAGCTGGCCATCAGCCAACTTGCTCCCCATGTTACTGATCACCCCACATCATTGATTTCTGCCTTGGACCGCACAATTGCCTTTGATATGGAATCTGATACTGAGGATAAGCCATCCGATCCCCCTTCCCCTTCTGCCCTGTTGGGATGAGTGACTTGTTGCTGAACAATCTGGTTGGTTGTATTCACGTTTGGTTGTGATTCATCTGCTCCTTTTTAGTGGTTAATCATTCTGTTTGAGTAGGTCTTTCCATTCATTTATTTTTATTATTTTAGTTCTTTAGGCTTCAGTAATGTCCCTCCCTTGGTCAGCTTGTCTTAATTAAGTAAAAAACTTGAGAATTGGTAAAAGTTACTTTATTTATAGGAAGTACATATTACTGCAGACTTTATAGTACTATCAGTGGCTATGATTCATAGTTTTTTTATTACTCTTAATTCCCTTAATATTAAATACTGGGATTTTATTTCCTGTTACTATCACTATTAGTAACACGATTTTCCACAAATTAACCAAATTTGACAATTAACCAGGAAAATGAGCAGATTCATATGCACTAACACCATCTGGGCAAAAGTGGCCAGCGCAGAAGGCCCTAAACCCACCCATTCCATTGGAGAAAAACGCCCTAGCAGTACTTTGGGACAACCTCCCCAAAAAAGGGTGAGCATAGTGCCACACCCAGAATTTTGCAATTTCTACAAAAAATGGGCGCTTTAACAAAAATCAAACATTTCCAACCCTTGTCCTCCCTCAAGCACAGCCTTAGAATTATGGTCAGTGATACCTCCCTTGAGTTGTGGGAAAAAAGGGGGAGGCCTTCTCCACAATTTTCTCAAACACCGTCTCTGTAAATTTTAAAAATTTACATAGAGGATGGGTGGATGTCAGGTTCATGACTGCGGAGGAAGCAGTGGATGCAGCAAAAACCAAAACTTCCATAAGAATTAATGATGAAGATCACATTATCCACACGGTGTGCACACAATGGGGTGAGGCAAATGACCTGTTCATCATATTTGACTGACTCCTGAGTGCCATGCACCATGATATCCTTGAGGACAAGCTCCGCGTTGGCCTAGAAAGTTATGGCAAAATTAAACAATTTGAATTTGAAAAATTCCCCTCTTGCCCCACCTATGCACAGGGAAGGCAATACCCATTATTGAACCTGACCAGGATGTGGTAGAGGATATCACCCTCATTCCATACACGGCGACCATCAACCTCCCTGATGGCAGCATATCTCACCCCTTCTGCATCACACCAGAACACACTCCGCCCATATGCAGCTTCTGCTCAGCTCTAGGCCACAAAGGCCACACGCGACCCATCAAATGTGTGGTGGAAGCACTAGAATTTTGTGAGGACAATATGGATGAAACGAGTCCAACCTTTGGTAAAATGAAGGATGCCACTTACGCCTTCCATTGGGGCAAAGAGCCAAAATTACTTTAGTTGAACCCGTTTCACATAAGGATCATCGTTGTGCACAGGCTGCCTGCAAGCAGACTGTGAGTTCCGCCAAAACACAAGCCCACACAATGATTTCCCCCAGACCATATTCAGTTAGATGCTATGGCAGCATGGCGAAATAACCTTTCAGATCCCCCACATAAAATTCAACAAAACCAAAGCAAATTTTTACAAACACAACCAATCAGACGCCTCCAATAACACTGAAGCAGAACCACCTTGCACCACTGTGGATCCTCTTAGCCAATCACACATGACCAGCGACAACGTGGTCCATGAGTATGATATGGAAGATCATCCCAGCCAATCACAAAGTGACAACGCTCCCACACAAAACCCAGTTGCCCTGACACCTAGCTTCTACACATCTAGCCCACAGGTAAGCAGCGGAAAATTTTATGTTGATGGGGCACAACACAATTAACACCAGAGCCAAACTCCACGGAGTAATCCAAACCCAAAGAAACTAAATAAAACTGATGCTACAACCACTGAGCAACATGCTGGAACCATTCTGGCTGATCAGCCCCAAACTCATAGTATGACCCGCGCTGCTAAGGAATGTGGTGACCCCAGTGGGTCGCCCCAACATTCCTGATGTGCGGATTACTGCAATAACCATAGGGACGCTCAACACTGTGGGAGCCAGAGCCCCCACGTCCTGGGCCAAAAAAAGGCTTTCCTGCACAATATCCCCGTGGAAATCTTGGCCATCCAAGAACCCCACTGTCCACCGAGGGAGGAGGAGTCATGGTCAACCATGCTCTCCTGGCTAAATCCTTTTGGACGTACCACTGTGGGGTGGTAATTCGGTCCAACTGCAATTCCTCAGTAAATATCTGAAGCACATCCTCCCTCTTGGAGGGTCGCCTGCTTCTAACAGATTTTAAGTGGAATGAAAATTTTTTTGCTGTGGCATGCATATATGCTACAAATGATCCAAACGACCACCAAATTTTTTTTCCAATATCTTCTTGATCCCCTTCACTGAGACAACGTTTTTCACAGGAGATTTTAATTGCTAGCTTAATCCCATAACTGACTGCTGTCCCAAAACAAAGGCCATACCCCACGGCCATATGGAACTCCGCATACTAAAGGCAGCGCTAGGCCTGTACAACACCATCCCCAAACAGGCCACCACGCTGGCCAACATAATGAGGCCCCACTACAATAACGACCAACTGATCTCAATGACCCGGATTGACCTGATGCTCGCCCCTGTAGACTTCCATCACCGTGTATCAAAATTTACAACAATTATCCCCCTCTCTGACCACCAAATGGTTTCAATAAAATTATCATCTGTGGCATTATACCAAAAGACATCGACCTGGCACAAAGTTCACCCAAGCACTATCCATCTTCCAAAGCTTAAACATTGGATTGAGAAGGTGATAACAACACAGACAAAAAAATGACCACCTACAGGGAACCCTATCACCGAGTGGTAAATTTTCAAGACTAGAGTAACCAAGAAATCCTGTCACTTGAACTCCAGAAAGCTGGCCGCAATGTCCGCAACAATCAATAAGGGTATCATACAGCTCCAAAACTTGGAAAACAACACACCCCGCGAGGGATACAGTCCTCAATGAGACACCTGTGGTTCCAAACATCTGCACAGGTCAACTCCCTCTTTAGAAAACACCAGCACTATGTCAAAGTATGACAAAAATAAAAATACATTCTATCTGGTGAAACACACATGGACCAATTCTTCCGCTGCTTTAAACCAATCTCAATCTTGGAGACCTGCACACAGGTTCATCAAGCAGATGACACAAGGGCGTCCACACCATCTGAGATACTAACCAAATTAAACCTAATTTACACTGACCTGTACGCGTCAGATTTCGCGGTACCTATCAAAATAAAAAAATTTCTATCATCTGCTAATATTGTCAATATAGCTGATAAACCAGACCCTGCTGAACCCATCACTAGAGAGGAACTATATGAGGTAATAAAATCAACTCCGCGCCACAAGTGCCCTGGGCCTGATGGCCTCCCATATGAATTTTACAAGAAGTAATTGATTACATCGCACCAGTACTACTAGCAACTATGAACAAGTTCCTGGAGGATACAGCCCTTCTACCTGGAGGCCAAGACGCATATGTGGTCACTCTCTTCAAAAAAGGAGACCAGGCAGACCTAAACAATTGGTGTCCAATAGCTCTCACCAACACCAATACTAAAATACTAACAAAGATTTTAGCTAAGCGTCTGGGATGCATTGCACAGACAGCCCTCTCCCCCCAACAGTTTGGCTTTATCCCCAATCGCTCAATTTGGGATAACATTCACACCATAGCCAACATCTGCCAAGCTAACCTCACAGGCGCCCTTGCTTTCCTGGACCAAAAGAAAGCATATGACCGAGTGCACTGAGAATACTTGGAACAATGTCTAAAGACCTTCAATCTACCATCCCACTTTATAAACTGGGTGCTCCTCCTAACACGCTCAGCCAGGATTGCAATCAGAGGCCCAGGTTTCCTAACCAACACCATCACCCCACAAAGATGCCTCAAACAAGGCGACCCGCTTAGCCCCCTACTATACAATTTCAGCCTTGACCCTCTCCTCCGCATAGTAAACTCCAAGCTCTTTGGAATAAGGTTGGAGGGACAACTACCAGCCAAAATGCTCGCCTTTGCTGACGACTGTGTAGTCAGTGTATCATGCAATAGGGATGCCAGAGCAATTGAGCGCATTAATCACCAATATGAGTCAGTGAGTAACGTCAAAATGAACAAACAGAAAACAGAGGTAAAGTGTAATAAGCAAATTCAGCTCAAATTGGACCCCCCCTCCCACAACTGACCAAACCAACCCTTCGCACATCCTACCACAAGACAAAGACCTAAGCCAATTAAACCACTGTGCTTATTCTTCACACCCAACCCCGCCACCAACCAGTCCGTCATCTGGGAATATGGTTTGAGGTTGGTGGATATGCACTTGATACCATTGAAACCAAAATATTGGACAACATCACAAAAAGAATGACAAGCATGCGAAGGAGTAAAGCTAGTTTAGCTGGAAAGGTTGTGCTAGCTAACTCCCTGATCTTGTCAAAGTTATGGTTTGCTGCTCAAGCAGTTCCTTTCTCCACCAACTTTACCAACGCAGTCTACAAGCTCCTGCAGAACTGGCTGTGGTCTGGATACCGCGCACCAGTCAGGCTGAAGACCATGTATGGCCCATGGAAGAAAGGCGGAATGGTGTTCTCAACTTCACGGAACAAGCAACGCAAATCTTTGGCTCATGGATAGCTATAACAACGTCACCCAAACCGCTTTCCCCCCACTGGGCCAAGGCAGCCCAAACCAACTTTGCAAGGGTACTACATCTGAGGTGCCCATCCAACCCTACAACACTGATGAAGTACCTAACAACACAACCAACAGCCACAGAACCGCACAACGCCAACAGCTACTTCAAACGTGTCCTGTACACCCTAAGACAAGGGGTTAGAGTTTCTCCTATGAACAACAATCTAAAGTTACTAACCCGCAAATAGAGTATAGCGACTCCACAGAGGACAAACAGTGACCAGCGCACCTGCCCCACTACCACCTTTCCCTCTATCCCAGAATGACTATCTAGATTACCAAGACGTCCCATATGACTTGCACACCTAAAGGAAGGTCTGGAACCTCATCACTTGCCCCCTCTAATCCCCACAAGTGAGCTCCACAGTGTGGCGCTACATGCATCATACGTTTAGAACAGCCGACTGCACCTTCTAAATGTTCAAATCATGCGCCATCTGTGTCATGGAAACGGCTGATAGGAATTAGACTAGGCTCCCAGTCAGGGTGTGTGAGCACCCAGTGGAGATCCTAGAATGCCAAGGGCACAGTAGTCCGTGCAACTAGAAAAAGGGGGAATCTTGTAGGGACATGAGTAAAGTAAAGGTTTATACATGTACTGAAGGCCCCCAAGGCAAACCAGATGGTTGCAATGGGGGCAACCGCGAGACTTGTGGGGGCAACCCCCAAGGGCGGGAGAGGTGGGGAGGATGACGACTCCTCCAGGGTGCCGGTTGCTGGCCTTCAGTTATGGATAGGTGGGTCTGTGCACCAGAGAGGGGCGGCACAAGACCCACCGCGCAAACAGGGGTGCTGTTGGAGGGAAAAATGGGCCCAAGGCAAGCGTTGGGGCTGAGTTATCCTTGGTCTCGGGTACTCTAGGGCCCTTAGGTGGGTGGGATCAACGGCGGATGAGCCAAGTGTGGGGGCTGAGCTCGCGGGCATTAGGGCGGGGGCACCCTGAGGCTGCTCTGATAGGGGAGTGCTATCAGAAAGCCCATCGGTGAAGCAAACGGATGGGTTCACATTTAACGGATATGCAAAAATGGATGGAGAGTTGACTCCATCATTGAGAGCGAGGTAGTTATCTGCGGATATGATCCACCACCGCGTGTCAGGGTTGAGTGACTAATGACTCATTCAGTGATCATCAGGATAATTATTTGGGTGGCGGAGCACTTTGCCAGATCAATCAGCGGAATTTTGAATAGGAAAAACAAATAGGTGGAGTCTGCAACAAGGCGTTCAGGGTAATCAACTTTATTTGGTGCAAAGTGTGAGGAGAATAGAGAATGAACCAACAACTGCCCATCAACAGAGCAGTTGCCTTAAGTATTGGGTGGTTGGGGATCAGCGATGGGGTTTGGTTGGCTGGTGGATGGGGGAGTGGATGGATGGTTTCCAAATTTTTGGCAAAAATCAAAAAAAAACTTTTGCTGATTTTCCTGAATTTTTGGGGCCATATCAGGTCAATGGTACTAATCTGGGCCTTGACCATTCGAGTTGGGCAGCTCAAGCAGTTCGGATTTCCCATATTTGTCCCAGGGGGCTGTGGCCTTGGTGCTCGATTATCTGCAAGCTGGTCCATACTCTCAATTTGGTTGTCTATGCAATCTGAGCTTCTCAGATCCATTCCGAGGGGTGGGGCAATAGGTCTGAGTCACTTGTGGCCTGGTTCATAACCTGAATTGAGTTCTGATCTTATTTTTGGACCCAACCAGTCTGGA